>JAODPA010030372.1:0-12510 GCA_025585075.1 Nepenthes mirabilis
CATTTCAATCACCAGTGTACACTGTTCTCGCATCGTCTCTATCCCAATTTATTCGAAAAACATTAGGCTTAGAACACTTTATAGTCGTCCGAATCTCGCAATTGTATGTAAAGAATCGAGCGCGGATTCTCCATTTCAACCAAGTGAAGGGGAAGATTTTGTGACAAGGGTTTTGAAGGAAAACCCTAGCCAAGTAGAACCAAAGTTTCAAGTTGGTGGTAAAGTTTACACGTTGAAAGAGAGAGAAAATTTGAAGAACCGAAGTTTTGATACTGGAGCTTTTGAGATTTTGAGGAGACTGAATTTAAAAAATTGGTGGAGAACGAAGAGCAGATATGAGGCTTCTGTTGACAATGGAGGGTTGAATTCTGATGGAAGTGTATATCTGAAGGATATTCTGAGAGAGTATAGAGGGAAGCTCTATGTTCCTGAGCAAATATTTGGGGCTAATTTGTCGGAGGAGCAACAGTTTGATCGAAATTTTGAGGCATTGCCTAAAATGAGCTACGAGGAGTTCGTAAAATTCACGAGAAGTGATAAAGTTAAGCTTCTAACGGCGAAGGAAGCTGATAGAGATCTTTTGGGTAATGGGTTTAGGGATTTCATTGTGGAGCTCAAAGATGCACCTGGTGCCAAGAGCTTTCATCGAAACAAATGGTCAGTTCAACTGCCTAGGGTGTACCTCCTTCCATCTCTAGATATTTCAAGATTAAGTACCATTTTAATTGATTCATTTGAAATACTTAAGTAAACTTGTTTGTTCCATGGCAGGGCAATGAGGCTGGATGATGGTCAAGCACAAGCTCTAATGGAGGAGTACAAAGGTCCTCAATATCAAATAGAGACACGAACCGTGGTATGATCTCCATTGTGGTCTTGCAGGCTTCTCTAAATTTAAATCAGCTAAGAGAGATGTATTGGTATATTATTGTTATTTCAACTTAGTTGATTATACACATTTTATCATTCCCTTTCTTCCTGTCATTCAACATCAATGAACACAAAGCATTTACGTAGAATTTGGAACTGTGGTGTAGAAAATATTTGAGAATCTTCTTTTGCAATGATCTAACTGCTGGTTTTGTGGGGAGCTGTCGTGGTCTTCCCACCAGAGAAGCTTCCATAACTATTTAATTGTCAGGATTAAAGTTGATTGGACGAATCGTGGAGATTGAATAGCCATTTAAATTACATGATGTAATCTCTACTATTTATCCACCAAACTTTTAATTTTGGCTATTAAATCGATATGGGAGCCTCCCACTAGGAGGACCATAACAGCTCTCGGTTTTGTTATGCAGTCATGGATTGAGAAACTGCCCGAGTACCCTAACCCTGTTGCTTCTACCATATCGAGCAGAATAATGGTGGAATTTGGAATGATTACAGCTGTGATGGCGGGTGCTGCACTTTTTGTGGGAGGATTTCTTGCTTCAGCAGTGTTTGCTGTCACGAGTTTTCTCTTTGTGGCAGCTGTATATGTTGTCTGGCCTTTAGTGAGACCATTCCTCAAGATCTTCCTCAGCATCTTTCTTGGCATCCTAGATAGAGTCTGGGATAATATTGTTGATATCTTCAGCGATGGAGGGATATTTTCCAAGTTTTATCAATTCTATACTTTTGGTGGTGTATCTGCTAGTCTTGAGATGCTAAAACCAATCATGTTGGTCTTTTTGACTATGGTTCTCCTTGTTCGTTTCACCCTTTCAAGGAGGCCAAAGAATTTCAGAAAGTGGGTATGCCCTTATTGTTAACATTTGTGTGGTATTGCCTAAGAAGCACTGACACTTCTAGGCTAGTGTGTTTGGACTTGGCCGACATGTTCCGACGTGTTTTGGGCACGTTGGGATATTTTGTAGTTTTTAGAAAAATGAGATTTTTAATATAAACTAATAAAATTAGAGCTATATGGTAGTTTAAAAATAATTGAAAATTAAATCAGTGCTATTTGCTATTTTTTTATCATTATGTGAGGCATTCTATAACACAACTCCTTTATATTCACTCATTTGTGGTGAATTTCTTTGGATGATGAAAAAAGAAGTATGCTTTTTTTATTAACAATTTAGTGTAAAATAGTTTTATTGATCGATTATATTCTTATATTTATAAATGAAGAATAACTTATATGTTTCTTGCATATCGTGTTCTCATTTCTTTAAAAAAAACGTGTCGGCATGTCCGTGTCCTTATGTTCATGTCCGTATCTATGCCATGCTTCTTAGGTTATTGCCCTGAACTGGTGAATACATGATTATTTTCTGTAGACTGGGATCTTTGGCATATTCTCACATGATGCCATATCATGCAGGATATTTGGCAAGGGATTGAATTTTCTCAATCCAAACCTCAGGCTCGTGTTGATGTAAGTTTCCTATATGAGCCTTATGTTGTCACTGTTTTTTTTTCAAAATCATAATTTTTAGTTTCAATATTTTCTGACAAAATCATCTTAGGGTTCGACTGGGGTCACTTTTTCTGATGTGGCGGGAATTGAGGAAGCTGTTGAAGAACTTCAAGAGGTGAGACACTTTGGTAATTCTGATGAGTTGTATAAGCAGAGATTGTTAGTGGTATGACATGACAATGTAAAAAAGGCCATGATTTTCCCTCCCCTTTCCCTCATTTAGAGGGGTGCTTTGTTCTATGGTTGTCTGCATGCTTGCATTTTGCATGCCTTTCTGGCAATAGTGGCAAGGCCTACAAAGTACTTTTACCTACAATACCTCTAAAGTTTCATATGTAAGCATGCATAAAAATATCGGTATTTGATAATATATATCAATATGTTTAAGTCGAAAGAAAATTTTTTTTAAGAATTATAAGCTAACGTGGACATATAGGATGATATATTGTGATAGATCATTGATATGACCGCATATCACCATGTTTTGTGACATCGAAAAATATTGGTATTGAGCATCCCGATATCCATACATATTAGTTGATATTTTCATCTATGATACAGAAATTATTCTTTTTGCTGCTATAAGCTACAATTAGTATCACCTCCTTGTTGTTTGCTCCATTTAGGTTTGAATTCTGTGGCTGTTTGAAGATCTTAGAATTGCTATAAAAATCCTGCACTTACAGAATTATGGAATATATATCCTTGTAACTCTGCATGCATACTGTTGCTGGTACTTAAAACTTTTCGTTAGTGATACACATAATTCAAGACAAGAGAAAAACAGGTGTGGGGACAAGGAATTAGACAATAAAAGAACCAGAAGTAAAAAAGTTTTTCAAATTTCCCTTAATTTAGTCCAACCTTTCCTAGAATAGCTCTAAGAATTGTACTTGAGTTTGCTCTAGACTAGTATAGATGAAAATATTAGCCAATATGTATCTGTATTGGATCCATTGGTACTAATATTTTTCAATACAGTGACAATATTACGATATATTGCCGTATAGATGATATATTGCCATATAGACGATATATTGCTATATAACGGTCGATACATTCAATATTTGGTCGATGTACAGTCAGTATAGTCCCGCGAGCTAACAACTTTAGAATTTTTTTTTTCGATATATTCGATACCTAGTATCAAATATCGATATGGCTGCAATTGATTTTGATATAAATATCGATATCTTTATCCATACACTAGATAGTCTGAAACTTCAAACTATTGCACCAATCAATTCATCCACCCTCTCAATTTCCTTATATCCATGATGGACTTTGCAAAATTACCCTGTCAATTATTATGATATACCCTGTCAATTAAGCTGCTTTTTATTCATTGCTTCATGGTTGTAAAGAAGGTTAGCTGATGAGTATTGTGTCATATTTTGCTATTTAGTTGGTGAAGTACTTGAAGAATCCAGAGCTATTCGATAAAATGGGGATAAAGCCTCCACATGGAGTCCTTCTTGAGGGCCCCCCCGGTTGTGGTAAGGTAAGTGATGTTTTATTGAATGCATCTACTTTCTTGGAATATTCTTTTAGAACCTATTTGGTTCTGAGAAAATTTAGAGGGAAGAAAAAAATTTCAAGAAAAGTACTTTTTTTTATGTTTAGTTTACAAAGAAAATATAATGGACAATGTAAAAAATTGTAATATTAAAGATCTATAACAATTTTTCTTTATTTTCCTTTGATAACCACACAAATAAAATACTTCTATTACAGAATTATTTTGTCTTTGTGATTTTTCATTGGCATCTAAATAAAATAAAGAAAATGGTTTTTTTTTTTTTTTTTCATTTTCTTACATTTTTATTTTTTTCTTAGGGATTTCTTTTCTTCAAAATTTCAAGAACCAAACAAGCTCTTTGAGTCACGAGTTCTGTATGTTTCCAGACCTTGGTTGCTAAGGCCATAGCTGGTGAAGCCGGTGTTCCATTTTACCAGATGGCTGGATCAGAATTTGTTGAAGTCTTAGTTGGGGTTGGCTCTGCACGTATCAGGGATTTATTCAAGAGAGCCAAGGTTATGCATCATGTCTCCCTTTGTCATTCCGTTGGCATAATATTGTGAACAAATGCCAATAAGCTATACGTCGAAAGAAATATTGAGCCCCCATGATATTGATATTTTCTAATACCGTGACATAATTATGATATGTTGTTGTATTAGTAATATATTAGTATATTATGATATATCGACTGATATTTGCCTCCAAAGTAAGTTTTTTCTACTCCTCATAATGATATCATTTAAAGCTTACAATAAAACTAACAAATTTAATTGAAGCAATTAAATTAAGATAATGCTAATTAGGTTATGCTGATGGATGGACTTTAGATGCCCATTAGTTATATTTTAGCAGGGCATATCCTCAAAAAACTATCTAATAGTTAGTCACTACAATGGCCAATCCCTCAGTACCCGATGGAAGATCTAAGCAGAACAGTTATGACATAATAGATCAAATTTAGATGGGAGCATTCAATTCATGTTGATGTTGCTTGATGCCCTCTGTTTAAAATTTTCAATGCGTTATTATGTCATGAATTCTTTATCATAATTCTATAGGAAATGGATGAAAATATCAAAATTGGATGCGATTGTATCAGTATAAACTGTTTTAGATGATATATATTGGTATCTAATGCAATTTGTTTTTGACTAGTGGACATATATATATATATATATGTATTTACCTTTTGGTCTACTACTTTCGCTGCTGATCAGTAAAAATCTGTGTGTTTGTGTATATTTTTCTGTTACTTTGTAGAAAATATTTCAGTAAGTAATGTTTATTTTTCTTTTCTTTTCTTCTCCCTTTGCAGGTAAATAAGCCATCGGTCATTTTTATTGATGAAATCGATGCCTTAGCTACAAGGTATAGAATTTCTTTCCAGTGGTGCTGGTTGAATACTGATCTGCTATTGTAGTTCTATTTCCTTACCTCAGTTTGTCTCATAAACGACCAGGCGGCAAGGGATATTCAGTGAATCTACTGACCACCTATACAATGCAGCTACTCAAGAGAGAGAAACTACCTTGAATCAGCTTTTGATTGAGCTTGATGGGTTTGATACAGGAAAAGGTGTTATATTCCTCGGTGCTACAAATCGTATGGATTTGTTGGACCCCGCACTTCTTCGACCTGGTCGTTTTGATAGGAAGGTTCGTGTAGAAGATCAATATTACTATATTGTTATCCATGCAGTCATAGTGCATAACTTTAGCTACATAAGCAAGGTCTTACTTGTATGCACAGATGAAAATATCGGCCGATATTATAAATATCAGTCGATTTGTATCACTATCGGGCTCTCCCAATATCAATAGTTCCTGATAACATAACAATATCGCGACATATTGTCGTATCAATAATAAGTTGCGATATATCGGCGAATGTTCAAAATATCGGCTGATATACTCAATATTTAGTAAATATATCGACTTATATAACCCTATTAATTTATGATTCTCATGATTTTTTCCCCTATATATCCATAACAATATGTATTGTATAATATGTCTAATATCGATATAGTTGCAACTGATATTGATATTTTCATTCATGGTTGTATGTAATCAAGTATTACATAAGCTAAGTAGCTTTACAACCCTTTTCTTCTGAGAATAGGAAACGAGAAGGATCTTCATTAGAAAAAAAAAGTTGTAGATTATAAGGAATAAATTAAACAAACTTGTGAAGTAACTATGGTTTTATATGGAAAATTATATAGAATTTTTGTCAGAGATTGCTGGACACTTAAATTATTATAGATTTGTAACCTTCTTTCTTCCATGGATGAATATATTGGTATCAATCGCAGTTGTTTCGGGCGATAAATATCGATATCGAATATATTAAATGCAACTTGTTTTTGGAACATGAGTGAAATATTAGATGTTTCAGCCAATACTTTGGATATTCACTAATATATTGCTATAGGATGAAAATATTAATATTGATATTGGTATTGGTTGCTGCTATATCTGTATTGGACATGTCGGACAATATGTAGCTGTATAGGATATAAACTTACATGGCCATATTGGCCGATATATCACCAATATGACACCATAACGCGATATTATTGGGGTATCACTGATACGACAATATATCGCGATATTGTTGTGGTAATGGAAACTATTTGTATTGGGTGTCCAATACTAATATTTAAATCTATGATAATATATTGCAAATACGGTGATGTATTGCAATTTTATTACCGTATTGGGGGCATGATATTGATATATATCGTCCGATATTTCATTATATGTTGTTCTCTCTGCTTTTTTTCTCCTCTTACACGATTTTGCATCTACATGGGTGCACTTTTCTCCTGCCCTTCGCTTTTATTTGTTCTATCTTGTTTTTGCTTTTATAGATTAGGATAAGGCCTCCGAATGCTAAAGGGAGATTGGATATTTTAAAAGTTCATGCTCAAAAGGTGAAATTATCACCTTCCGTTGACTTGTCGACTTATGCAAACAACCTACCTGGTATGGCATCCTTGTTCATAGAAGCCGTCGCTTGATGTTTAGATTATATTTCGTAAGTTCATTCTTATAAATTCATTATTTGGATCATTTAGTTCCAGAAAGTGGCAACTCCATTTTCTTCTTGTCATTGCTGGTGTATCCCAGATTTTATCATGTTTTTGTTATGACATATTCTAATTTGTGGGGATTCAAAAAACACAACAATAAAGCCTTATGTTTTAGTAAGTATGATCGATTATATGAATTTATTTTCACAATTTTACTCGATTCAGGATTATATCTCTAAGACTAGAAGCAATTTGAAATCATTTTTTTGACCTTTCTCTAATTTTTTTTTTGGTCTGCCTTTTCCTTTGTTTTTCCTGAGACAACTAACCCACTTTTTCTTATAAGTGCTTTATTTTGGCCTACATTTACGTGTTGAATTACCCTTAATATCATTCGCTCATCCTATATTTTATATTGCAACTTCCAGACATTTATAAATATCATTATTTATCTTGTATTGAGACTTCATTAATTAACGTTAGTATTCTTATCTTCGTCATGCTTTTTTTCTTTTCCACTTGTTCTTATCTTTTGTGGGGATTATGAAATTACATAAGTATTGTCTATCTAGGTGACAATTTTCTTTAGTAAAAGAACACAACAATAAATCCTTAAGTTTTAATAAGTAAAATCGGCTATATGAATTTATTTTTTACAATTCTACTCGATTCAATGCATTATCCTTTGAGCAGAAGCAATTTTAAATCATTTTTTGACATTACTCTAAATTTTCTTTGATCTATTCTTTCCTTTCTTTTACTTGAGACAATTAGCTCACTTTTCCTTACAAGTATTTCATTTGGCTTACGTTTTGAGTATTTGAATCACCTTTGACGTAATTCTCTCATCTTATATTTTATAAATGTAATTTCTAAATATTATAGATATCATCATTTATCTGTTGTTATGACTCTATTCATTAATCTTGACATTTTTATTTTTATCATGCTTATTTTTGTACATGTTCTTATCTATTGTCTACCCACACTTCAATTTTCTATAGTTTCCGATTTCATGCCATGTGTATATTTTGGACTATCTTTAAACCCGTGTATGGATGTTTAGGATGGACTGGTGCTAGGTTGGCTCAGCTGCTCCAAGAGGCGGCTTTGGTGGCTGCAAGGAAAGGGCACGAGTCGATTATTCAGTCTGACATTGATGAGGCAGTTGATCGACTAACAATTGGACCAAAACGTGTCGGCATAGAGTTGGGGCATCAAGGGCAATGCCGTAGAGCTACAACGGAATTAGGAACTGCCTTAACATCTCATTTGCTATGGCGACTTGAGAATGCAAAAATTGAGCGCCTTGACCATGTGTCTATCAACCCTCGAGGCCAGGTGATTTTGTGTTTTGTGAAAACTATAGAAAATGTGGAAAACTATTGAGAGATATTGCTGTGCAGAACTGTGGATAGAAAGACTATAGAAAGGTATGAAATATATTTGATTTGGTTTGCATGATGCAAAATTGTGGAAATATCATTTTCTTGTCTATGAGATTCACAGATTTATTAGAGGTTTTAGTAGTGATTTTCTAGATTTTGGATGGAAAACTGTGGAATCCTACTGGTTCTGTAGTGCCCCCTATGAATACTCTGCTTGCATGAGAAGTTCTTAATGTTCAGTTGAGTACCAGAATCTCGAATGGATTGTCCCGCGATACTAACTACAGCTTCTAACAATTGTTACCTTTCATGCAATTCTTTCCGGACTGCTTTTTTTTTCCATAGAAAAATATTTGATCAATGATAGAACATGATCAATTTTGCATCATTTATAAGCGATTCTTTGGTTTGGGACTTAAAAGTAATATTACTCGATCATTATTAAACTGTCTGCAATCTTCTTAATTTGATCTGATATGTAAACTTGTTTGTGCAGACATTATCACAGGTTGTTTTTAATCGCCTGGATGACGAGTCATACATGTTTGAAAGGCTACCGCAGTTGTTGCACCGCCTTCAGGTTTTGACTCTAGGATTGTCGTCTTTTAAGTTTTTGATAAGAGTAATATTATAGGGTTACTTTTCAGACACTCTTTCTGATGTGGCATTTAATCTATCCATCTATTCTTTATGGGCCTGCTAGTGTGTATGGATGAATGAGGTGTCTTATTATCTAAGGATATCTAAAAGATATCTCCAAAAATATTTAGAGTAATGTCATCAAATTTAATCATTTGTTGCCATGTTAACCTGAAATAGGTATTCCTTGGAGGGAGGGCTGCTGAAGAAGTCATCTATGGGCGTGACACATCGAGGGCATCAGTTAATTATCTTGCTGATGCATCTTGGCTTGCTCGGAAAATCATAACCATGTAAGCACTTTTCTCTGCTGCACTGTGGCAGTGTAATTTTCTGATATTAAAATATTGGCATTGGTTGCACCTATATTGATATCTACTATATGATGCTATACTATTAGTACCTAGCATATCGCATGTGAAAAAGAATTTTTACGTGACTATATTAAAACTGAGTTATATATTTGTCATATTTGATCCTATCTGATCATATTTGTCATATTTGAGAGGTTTGAATCAATTTTGTTTAATGGAATCAACATTTTAATAGCAAATAATGATGTAGTAACTACTGAAATGATAAAAGTAACACTAATAAGTTATTTAGCATAAAATTTCGGCTCCAATATCAGATTTATAAATTACATCTTAACAAATTATAAGATTTTGAAAGATGAAATCTGTTTAAAATTATAAGATTGAGGTTTAGATATGATTCTAAAGTGTTAGATTTATAGATTGGGAAAAAAAAGAGTGACTGTTGTCTCCAGGTGTTTGGAAAGCTGAACAGAAAAGAGAGTGAAAAGAAAAGAAAAGAAAATAGTAGAGGTCTTGGGATCGGGTGTGCAAAGGAATTGGGATGGGGGAATATAAGCCTTTATATCACGATATATTTCCAATATGATAACAAATCATGATTTTTTTTTGTCCGGAAATATTGTTATACCAATATTTTGTTCCATGTTATTTTGCTTACTTTTGCTCCTTATTACCTCTACTTTTTCCAATATCCATCAGATGGAACCTGGAGAATCCGATGGTCATACATGGAGAGCCACCTCCATGGAGGAAGAAAGTTAAATTTGTAGGGCCACGGCTAGACTTCGAAGGGTCGCTGTATGATGACTATAATCTTATTGAACCTCCGATTAACTTTAATTTGGACGATAATGTCGCAAAGAGGACTGAAGAGCTGTTGCGAGCCATGTACGATAAGACCATTATCCTTCTCAGGGGGCACCATGCAGCTTTGCTGAAAGCTGTGAAGGTACATGCTGTTTTCAAATAGTTGTTTCAAAGTTATAAGTTTTACGTTTAATAACCTATGTTTTGAAATCCTGAATTTTTAGAACTGAACCAAGTTTCTTGTTCTATACTGCATTTAATACCCGCACAAATTCGTTCACTCTGAAAAAAAAAAAAAGAGTGTGGCCTGATGTACGAGACATTTTGTATTACAGACTATATGTAGAGCTGGTTTTCTGCAATCCTAGCTGTGTAATTCAATTGCACCAGTTGTTTGAATACAAAGGCAGCTGTTAGAGTTGTCCTGTTTTGAGAGTCCACCCATTTTTCAAATTGTGAGGATTTCATTCTGAGGATAGATAAAAAATTGGAGGACGCTAGTAGGACTTAAATACAAAGGTTCCCATTTTATGTCAAAACACAATTTCCATTCTATTGTGGTTGTGTAATCACCATACATTCAAATACAGGCTGTGGTGTGCACCATGACCATTATGACGCAGCCACAACACCGCAATGACCCATATGCATGCCGCTGATATGATTGCAACACTGCAATCTGAAACTATGCTGATGACGCAATTAAGTTTTCAATGGCCAAAGGAAGGGGTTGCGTTATTGTCCTTTAAAATATTAAATTGTCATATCCTTTCAATCGTTGAGAGGTCACTGTAAAAATGATGGAAGGTAGAGATTAACATAATATATGATGGGTTATTTTAATCTTAGCCATTTATATTATAAAGATAGATTTTAACTATGAGGAATATAAGAGAGCTTAATATTTGAGATGACAATCAAAAAAGATTGATTGATGGGTTCAAAATTTTCCAGGTTTTGCTGAATCAGAAGCAGATCAGTGGAGCAGAGATAGACTATATTATTGATAAATACCCTCCGCAAACACCTATAAGCTTTCTTTTGGAGGAGGAAAATCCAGGAAGCCTTCCGTTCTTCGTCGAAGAGCAGGGGTGCGAGCTTGAGTATGCCATGGCTCATGCATCAAGTCAAGAAACAGAGTAATTGATTCAACGGGTGATGTATGCAAGTCTGCAACGAAACTGTATTCTGGTTTTTTAGTTTGCTTAGTTGTTTCATGTTGTTGAAGCCATCAGATGCTTCCTTGATGCTGTTTTCTTCTTGATCTTTTATCTCTTTAATCTGGCTTGATTAGGGTTTTTCCACACTTTGTTGTTGGGAGGAGGGAGACTTATGGGTGAGACGGAATCAATTTTGGGTTTCTTTTAGTGTATCTTGTCATTTTGATTAATTGATGAAAATTTATTTTGCTGTACAGTGTTGAAAGTTTTGTTCAAGTATGTCATTCCTATGTGATGCATATGATAGCTGTTTTTTGGTTTTCTAGTGTTGGCGATTAATTTTTACTCGAGCACTGAATCGGTGGAAGCTAAGCGCTTGATAAATGGGAGATAAGTGCTTGAGCAGGAGACTGGCCGAATGCTCTGTCATGATCGGTGCTTGAGCGACAGACCATTTTTATATAAAATAGAGTGCAGTTGTTTTGTTTATTTTTTTCGCATCCATCTTTAATCCACCTTGGCTTTGGTCGGCCAGTTGTATCTCGTCGTTGGAGCTAAGGCCCTCTTTCTATTTGAATATTCGAGTTTGCCACAAGATTGGAATAAGAGTATAAGGTCTTACATTATATAATGTCATTTACGATTCGAAACCATGGCTAATAACACCTTTCTAATACAAAAGTTTTACATCATCGAGATCAGAAACATACCAAATATAATATCTCTAAACAGTAGTCAAATATTATTAGACATGAAATCAGATCAAGGATAAATTTAGAGGATATTTGCCTTGACTTTATATTTTATAGATATGAGGAAAAGATATTTCGAAGTATCTGAATCGAGCAGAATCAGAGTGAAATGTATCCATGGTTGGGGCAACCATAGCACTGCGATTGCTAGGGTTAGGTCTTACCTCTCCTAATTTACATGAGTAAGTTGAAGTTTGTCCGGTTAATGAACTTATATGCTTAATGAACTTATCTTTGAGAGAAAGGCCTTCCATCATCGGCTCTTGACATCCCTAACCACCGGTCGCAACAGATGATATCTTGTCCTCGGCCATTGACCCATTTTGCAATTGATCATCATCTCGAGTTGATAGGATATGCACTCTTTCTTGAGCATCGAACATTGACTAAACATATTATGTATCATCGACCAATTGACTATGATCAAATGGATTTGAAGGAGCTCTATTCTGATAGAAATAGAGGAGTTTGGTTTATTAATTTT
>JAODPA010030383.1:0-12509 GCA_025585075.1 Nepenthes mirabilis
TCCAATGGCCCCAAAAGCCCTGCTGCCAACGAGGGGGGGGGGGGGGGTTAGTGAGGAACCGGAGGAAGAATGAAAAGCATTACCAACTTGCAGTGACTTGAAGATCTCCCCAGGTTGCCCAAATCAGCTTATGCAATAAGAAAGAAACCAATCCAATATCCCATTTTGAGAAAAGAAGCACAATTGAGTATGCATGAAAATACCTAAATTTGTATGGGCCAAATCGTATAAGTATTGGATGATACATATTAGAAGCAAAAAATTTTATCTGAATCTAGAGGGAAATATCAGTTAAAACTGAGAATATAGGCCGATATAGCTATGTATCGTGATTTTATCATTAAATTAAGAAGTATCATTGTCAATGGTCTGAATACTGATATATACTGGCCATTCTTTCATTCCATGATATGGATGAAGACCAATGATGCATAATGTTGAAAAACATGGAACCAAGATCAAGATTGACTATGATTTTCTATAAAATACCATTTTATGTTATTTTAAATATTTGATAATATGGTGATATATTGTGATTTTATCATATTATTAGAAAATATTAATATTAAGAGTCTTGATAGTGATATATATTGACCTATCTTTTATTCCGTACTGATGTGTCCTGGAACCAAATTTTGAACGGGCTCGGGCTACGTCAATCATTGAATCCGGCTCCGAGTCTGGATCCTGCACACCACTAAAACAAACGAGAGGTCAGGTGCCGGCGGGATGTTACCCCACCGTAAATGCTACGACACTCAAGTTAGTAAAACAACCTTCCAAGAATCAAGAAGGTAAAAGAAAGGGCATTATGAGGGTAAGAAATAGAGAGTATTTGTGGTTATAATTTAGCTCTCACTGGGAGAGATTACTGTCGCTCGAGAGAAACGGTGATTCCTATTTCAGGGTTTCTAGGGATCAAAGCGACCAGAGAGAGAGATAGAGAGTGGGCGTACTGTTAGCGTGGGGGCCTAAGAGTGCACCATGTAAGCTCTAATGGATTACTTAGAAAAAAAGGAACGGGGAAGTGAAAGCAAATCCAGTGGGTATGAAAGCGTTTGTTTCCTTCAAAAAGGTGTGTCCTAGAGTGTGGACTCCATGGCCTTCTTATAGTCGAGAGGTTGAGCCTCCTTCCTTAGGTAGGAGTGCGTGATTCCAGTGTTCTACTAGAATAGCTTCCTTTCTCGACATTGACATTAATGGTGGTAACGACTCCTTGGGAGGGTTATATTTATTCTGTGTTTTGCATCAGCTAGGATTTACAGTAGACGGGGGAGAGAATCTGGCGCTTTCATCATGGGGTACACACTGAATTTGCTGGTGACCATTGCTGTGGAGGTTGCCTTCTGGGAATGCGCAAAATCAGGAAAGAAAGCCGCGGCAGGTCAAATTAGGCCTGGCCCACTTAGGGCTTATTCGTGGGTAGGCCTACTATAGCGTTGCTGGTCAATAGAAATGTTGACCGTCCCTGGTGCCAATCACCCGTCCTTGTGCTGGTTCCATTGGCCTTTTGTCCGGTCAACAATTTGCGTTGATCGTCTAGGCTAATGCGTGGGCCTTCGTGGATTTGGGCCGTTTCTCCTTCCTATACCAGTCCACTATGGGAGTACCTATCACTAGCCCCCATGCTGGTGGTCTGAATTCTGACCTCCAGCATGTCCACAATGGGTCGCGTGACTTGGAATCCGTTGAGATCCATTGATCGGATCTGTTGACCGTCCAGGCTAAAATCCTGAGAACTTGCTGAAGGAAAAGTTGATTGGATTTATCGACCGTCTTGGCTAAAATTCGGAGCACCTGTTGAAGGAAAAGTTGACCAAATCTGTTGATCGTCCTGGATAAAATTCGGAGAACCTACCGAAGAAAAAGTTGACCGGATCTGTTGATCGTCCAAGCCAAAATCCGGAGAACCTGTTGAAGGAAAAGTTTATCAGATCTGTTAACCGTCCGAGCCAAAATTCGGAGAACCTATTGAAGGAAAAGTTGATCGAATTTGTTGATCGTCCTGGCCAAAACTCGGAGAACAGGTGGGAATGGAGTGACGTGCCATCATTAGTGATTTTATTCAGATGAAAAGGCGGCCACGTGTCTGCATAAGGCGAACTGAAGATCCCGGTAATTAATGCACCGGGGGATTTGGTTCGTCAGTGCTTGTTCAAGAGGCGCCGCGTGGCAGTATTGATGGTACTTGTTTACGAGATGGTTACTTTGGCTGGCGTTCATTCTGCCTTTAAGTTGCCCGTTCGTCTCCCCTTTTTTTTTGATTTTTTCACGGTTTCCTTCGTCTTCCTCGAGTGAGCATTTTTTCTGAGTGCTACACCATTTCCTTCCTTACTTCCATACTTATGGCTCCTGTTGCACAGATAGCTTCGACCCATACCAAGACTGACCTGAAGGACTTGTACGTAGAGTACAATGTTCCTAAAGTGATCATTTCCCGTGTTCCTGGCAAGGAGGGCCAGGCATGCTCACTGCCTGAAGGTTGTATCACCATTTATGAGGACCATTTGAGGAGTGGGCTACACCTTCCTATTCCTGACGAGTTACTAGAGATTCTGACCACCCTCAAAGTCCCTACCGCACAGCTTCACGCTAACACTATGCGGTATCTGTGCACGTTCTGTATTTTCCTTCATCAGCATTTGAAGAAGTTGACGGTGGAGATGGCGAGGGTTCTATTCAAGTTCAACCAGGGAGCGGAGTGGATCTCTTTGGCCCCACGGGACGGTCTCCAGGTTAGCACCGCCATTTATGACTTATTGAAGAATTGAAAGAACAGGTTCTTTTTTATTTATATGGATGGATCCTGGCCGTTTGCCAAGGAATGGGGCAAGGTTCTTGAGGTTTACACCGGGACTCCTACTGAGACGGAGACGGAGTCCCTATAGTGGCTCTTTAAGTTGGTAGGAAAACACCATTTAGATTTTCAAAGAGACCACTTGATTTCTTGTGATGAGGCCAGGAAGGCCAAGTTGGGACATCCGTCGCCGGAGTAGAAGACAATGGAAGCCTCTAGGAAGAAGAAGATTGGGGCTCTTGTAATTAGTGAGCCAACCGGCGATGGCTCCCCCATTAGTCCAATAAGGACGGTGGTAGCAGTATGACCTTCCTCATCCTCCTCCACAGATCCCGGGAATGTGCTAATTGGCTAGTTGGCCGGACTGGGGGACAACTCCAGCATATATGGCGAAGGCTCCGTCGTTGAGGTCTTTAGGGAGAGATTGTACCTTGCCGCGAGCTGCGTTGTTCTTGCCCTCTCGCAGTCGGAGCACTTGATGCTGTTGGAGCCTTCCCTGGAGGCCTTTCTTGAGTGTGTCACTGATCCATCGGAGGAGATACTTGCCAGGGAACCCAGGGAGGCGCCTGTTGAGCCTCCTGTTGGGCTAGCCGTCGTGACATCTTACAAGTTGGCTCCTGAGGGGATTCTGGGGGAGCCAAGAGTGTCAGCTGCCCGATAATCTCAACCGGCGGCCAAGGTTAGGGTAGAGATCGCGGAGGAGGCCGTCGCTGAGGAGCCTGTATAGGCCATGGAAGGGCCGTTGGAGCTTGTCATTGGGGTGCCGTCTCGAACGGTTGACCTTATGTTGGAGCTATTGGAAGAGTCTGCGGCGGAGGCCACTGCTGGGTACGTTCGAGAAGGTTTCGTTTCTGGTCCTCTATCGTCTGAGTCAAGATGTTGTGCCAGGCCAGTGCTTCCAACGCATAGGATTTGGTCGGTAAATAGATATATATACATATATTTTTTTTCGTGATCTGCCTCTCCTCTTAGCTTAACTGCTGTTAACACTTATTGTTTGTGCAGGCACAAAAAGTCTCCGACGCTATTGTTAAGGCGATTGGCAAGCGAGACTTGGCGATCGCTGATAGGGATCGGCTGATTGCTTCGCTCAACGAGGAACCGGAAGCAATGAGGGCAGAGCATCGGGATGATGCGGTCGCTCTAGGATCCGTGCTGGAAAATCTGGAGGCAGAGGTCACCCGGCTTAGAGAGGAGAATATTAGCCTTAAAGATGTCGTGGTGTCAAGTCTGGTTAAGGAAAACGACAGAATTAAGGAGGAGAATGCTCATCTAAAGGAAGAGGCTGATCGGACCACGCTGCGCCTTGACCAACTTGCGGGGCAAATGGCTACTCTGGAGAATCAGCTGGCCACACGCATTCGTCCCCACGAGGTTGAGAACATGCTGTTGGCACGGTTATGGGAGGGGATCAATATTAGTCGGTGTATTACCCGGCTGATTAATCCAAACTTTTCAGTCGAATTCCTCAATCTAGAGAACCGTCCTGCTCAGCGTCATGAGTGCCTTGTGGGAGAGTCCCGAGTCAGTAGCAGATCACCAACGCCTACTTCTAGGAGCTCCGCACCTCCTTAGTTTTTGTTGCTCTGATTTTTGCAGCTAATAAATTGACGAGTGAATGTAATCAACAAAATGGCAGTTTCATTGGCGTTACATGTCTTTTGTCTTTATTATAATTTTCACTCCTCCGCTGTGTTTTTCGGCTAACTCTGTCCGCACAGTTGGCCGTCCGCCTTACTTAAGATGCTGTAGGCATTTTTCGAAGGACTTGAGCCTTTAAGCAGACATCAGGGTTTACCCGGATGTCGTGCCAAGCCTGATCCATGCTTATGTGAGAGTAAAAGCTTGGTGGTGTTGTCGTAGCGTGAACTGGGGTGGCCGACTTTTGGAAGGAGAGCCTTTGCTAACGACGACTATTGTTGACTGATCATGCTTGCTCCTAGTGAAGGAGGTTGTGGCTTGTGCTGGTTGAGCCCCCTAAGATTTTGACTATGGATCGGCCACTTGGATGACTAAGATTTAGTTTGACCGTTAGCAGGCCGCCTGGGTGGCCAGGGCTTTGTCTCGACCGCTCTGAGGTCACCTTGATGACTAGGGTTTTGTTACGGCGGCTCATGGGCCGACTGGATGAGCAAGATTTTATTACGACCACTCGTGGGCCGCCTGAATGACCAGAGTTTGGTTACGAAAGGGTGAAAATTCTTCTGACTTAGGGGCAGTCTAGGTCGTGTAAGCCTGCAAACAGACATAGGCATGCATATGGAAAAGAAAAGGAAAAGAATCTACAGTGAGGAGATATAACGTGCCAAGTGTTCTTGTATGTATGCATATGGTTGACTTACCAGTGTATCTACTCAAAGTAATGCTTGAAGTGGGTCACGTTCCACGTTCGAGGAACCAACTTGCCGTTTTGGATCCGGAGTTTGTACACTCCGTTTTGCAGGATGGCGGAGATTAGGAAAGAGCCCTCCCAATTAGGGGAGAGTTTATTCCGGTTGGTGATCTTACCTGTAGCCTCGATGTTTCGTAAGGCCAGGTCTCCGACCTTGAAGTGTCATGCTTTTACCTTCTTATTATAATAGCATGCAACCCGTTGTTGGTAGGTTTCCGTCCGCAGCCTTGTGGCACTGCAGGCTTCTTCCAACAAGTTTTACCCTGTGGGTCGAAAGACTTAACCCTGAGACTTGAGAAGCCGATTTCAACCGAAATTATCACCTCAATCCCATAGCAGAGGCTGAAGGGTGTCTCACGAGTTGGTTCCTTAGGTTTTGTCCGGTAAAACCACAAGATGGAGGGCGGCTCGTTGGCCCAGGAGCCCTATGCGTCCTCTAGCTTGGTCTTCAGACCATGGAGTAGCATACGGTTTGTAAATTTTACTTGTCCGTTGGTTTGCGGGTATGCCACCGAAGTGTGGACCAATCTGATACCCAAATTGGTGTAATACTTGGTGAAGTGCTTCCTCGAGAATTGGGTTCCGTTGTCAGTGACGATGACCTCGGGAATGCCAAATCTGCTGACTACATTTTGACGGACAAACTCAAGAGCGTTGTGCTTTGTGATTTTGGCTAGCAGGATAGTTTCAACTCACTTGGTGAAGTAGTCGATACCTGCGATAATGAATTTCCTTTGCCCTGTCACAAGAAAAAATGGGCTAAGAATATCTAACCTCCATTGTGCGAATGACCATGGACCCTGGAGGGATTTCAACTCGGCAGGCGGCTGGTGGTGAAGATTGCCGTGAATCTGACAATTTTCACACCGCTTTACGAACTCGAGCGTATCCTTTTTCATCATTGGCCAATAGTAACCCTGGCGCATGATTTTGAATGCCAAGTTCCTGCCGCCAATATGCGATCCGCATATTCTGAGATGGACTTCTCCTAGGACGTAGTCGGTCTCCTCTGGAGTGACGCACCGGAGGTACGGGGTCGAGTAGCCACGACGATATAGCCGTCCATCGACCATGGTGTACCAGCCGGCTGTCTTTTTGACCAGCCTGGCTTCGTCTGCGTCTTCTAGAAGTGCTTGATCCATCAGGTATTTTTGGTATGGGGTCATCCAATTTTTTGCCTCGGAGATTTGCATTGCTTCTTGCTCCTATGTGCTGGGAGCACTGATAATTTTTTGCATGTCCGTCGAGTACTGCTCTAGGTTTTTGGTTGCCGCCGCCCTATCAAGCTTGTCAGCCTTCCAGTTTTCAGCTCTGGGAACACGAACAAAGATCACCTTGTCAAATCTCCGGCTGATCTCCTGTACCTTGGACAAGTATTTAGCCAGGTGGAGGTTACATGCCTCAAAGTTCCCACTAACCTAATTGACGATAAGCTTTGAGTCACTGTGGAGGTTAACCGCCTAGCCGAGCACTCTTTTGCAAGTCTTAATCCGGCCAACAGTCCTTCGTATTCTGCGACGTTGTCGGTCACAGGGAATTAGAGCCTAAGAGAGTACTTCAATTCGAACCCCTCTGGGGTTTTTAGGACTACTCTTACTCTGCTACCCGAGTCCGTAGACGACCCGTCAACGTTAAGGACCCATTCCGGCTCTACCTTGCTCTATCCTATATCTTTAGCAGGTTGTTCTTCAAGAATTCGTGTCATGGTTTTGACGATGAAGTCGGCCAAAGTCTACCCTTTGATGGTAGGTTTTGATCGGAATTCAATGTTGGACTCTCCCAATTTGATAGCCCACTTTACCGGCCATCTGAAAACATCAGGTTTTCGGAGAATGCTCTTCAGAGGCTGGTCAGTAAGGACAATCATACGATGGGCCTGGAAATAATGCCTCAGCTTCCGGGCGGAGAAAACAAGCGCCAAGGCTAGCTTTTCTACACGCGGGTAGCGCGTCTCCGGGCTGGTCAACGTCTTGCTCACGTAGTAGATCGACCGTTGGGCGTCGGGGTGATGGCATACGAGGACAGAGCTAAGGGCCATCCCTGACACCGCTAGGTAAAGGTAAAGCTCCTCTCCGTCCTTGGGTGACATCCATAATGGTGGGCTTGCCAGATATCATTTTAGTTCGTCAAAGGTCGTCTGGTACTCCACCGTCCACTAGAATCCTTTTGATTTTGTTTCCATTAATGCTTTAAAAAAAGACTGGTACTTGTCTCCTGACTTTGCTAAGAAGCGAGACAAGGCTGCTAGTCGTCCGGTTAGCCGTTGGACCTCATTGATGCTCCGTGGTTGAGACATGCCTGCGAGAGCCTTAATTTTCTTTGGGTTTGCCTTGATTCCTCATTGGGAGATGATGAAACCCAGGAATTTCTCGGAGGAGACTCCAAAGATGCATTTAGTAGGATTCAGCTTCATTTAGTGTGCGCAGAGCACGTCGAAAGATTCGACCAGATCGCGAATGTGGTCATTAATGACTCTACTCTTGACGAGCATATCAACGACGTACACTTTCATATTGCGGCTGATCTGTCTTTAGTTGGAAGTGGCTCATGTGTTCTTTAGTTCGAAAGGCATGACCTTGTAACAATAGGTCCCTTAACATGTCATGAACGAGGTGTGCTCTTCATCCTCCGGGTTCATCCGGATCTGATTATAGCTCGAGTTTGCATCCATGAAACTCAACAGCTCGTGCCTAGATGTCGAATCCACTAATAGGTCGATCCGGGGCAAGGGAAAGCTATTTTTAGTGCAGGTTTTATTAACGTCAGTAAAATCAACATACATTCATCTTTTTCTGTTACTTTTCTTTACCAGGACGACGTTCGAAAGCTAGTCCTGGTACTGGACCTCTTTGATGAAGCCAGCGTCCAGCAGCTTTTTTACCTCTTCCCGAATGGCAATTAGTTTTTCTACGAAATGGTTTCTCCATTTTCGTCTGATGGGTTTACAATCGGGATTGATGCCTAACTTGTGGACCATTACCTCGGCTGAAATCCCAGGCATGTCATCGGAAGTCCACACAAAGATATCTACGTTCTGCTATAAGAATGTGATTAACTCGTCGCGCAGTGTCCCGATGAGTGAGCCGCCAATCTGTACACACCTTTTCAGATCTTTCGAATTCAGTGGGATCAGATCGATTGCCTCCTCAAACTGTACTTGTTGTAAAGTCACCTCGTCCTGATGGTCGAGTTCTCCTACAGATCTGGCACTGCCACTCGGGGCGATCTGGGACATATAACATGTTCGCCCAATGGCCTGGTCGTCCAAAACCTTGCCTACACCGCAAGCCGTTGGGAATTTCATCTTGAGATGCGGTATCAAAGTGATGGCTCCGAACGCTGCTAGGCATGGACGGCCTAATATAGCATTGTAAACGAAGGGCAGGTCAACCACCAAGAAGGTAAGTGTTTGACTCGCTGTTCTTGGGTATGTACCCAGGGTCACTTCTAATTGGATTGTCCTTGGACAGACACCGGTTCGTTATCAAGGCCATACAACGGGCCTTCAGTAGGCTTTAATTGATTCTTTTTTAAACCAAGTTTAAAAACGCATCAAGGTAAAGCAAATCACGTGAACTTCAATTATCGACGAATATCCATTTCAACTGGTAGTCGATGCTACCGTCTGAAACGATGACGGATACAACTAGAGGGTTCGCATGGGGAGAAACTACATGCTCAAAGTCATCATTGCTAAAACTAATGATGTTATTCTCAATGCGCTGTTTCTTATTCCCGACATGCTGCTCCCTATGGTCTGCCGGAGTCTTGGCGGGTCGAGTCACAATCATGTTGACTACTCTTGCCGTGACACAATTCCTCGGAGGAGACAATGCCTTCATCGCCCGCTGTACCGAAGCTCTGGCCAAGGTTCTTGACGAACTTAGTAAGGTGGCTTCTACGGATCAACTCTTCTATCTCCCGCTGGAGCGTTTTGCAGTCTTGGTGGAGTGTCCGGGAGATCGATAAAAATCACAGTATTTGGCAGGATTTCCTCCTTTCGCCTTCTTAAGTGGTTTTGGCCATTTATGAAACTTCTCACATCTGATCTGCATGAGGACATTTGAACGCGTGTCAGTCAAGGACGTTTGGCTAATTGGCCCGTAGTCCTTGCGCTCTGGTGGTCCTGCCCTGGGGTGCTTATGGCGGGAGTGATCGCCCCCGCTATATTTCCTCTTTCCTTCGGAAGGGAAGGAATGAGGCTGTTCGAATGGCTCGGGATGCTTAGCCTCGTTGGCCTCCTCTACTGCTGCATAGGTCATAGTGATAAATTTCACTTCCCAGAATGTCTGCGGATTCTTATGTGTAATGTGCCTAAAGAAATTCCCATGCATTAGCGTATAGATGAAACTGCCCAATTTTATCTCCTCTATGAGTCTGGGGATCCACCTAACTTCCGTCACGAAGTGATCCAGAAACTTCTACGGATTCTCCCCATGCTTTTGCTTGATGCACGACATGTGCCAAGACTGTTTCTCCTCTCGGCGACTGGAAGCATACTGCGACAGGAAGAGATCAGCCAGCTCTCGAAAGCTCCGGATGGAATCTGAGGGAAGATGATAGAACCAAATGTGTGCGTCTCCCTTTAAGGTAAGCGAAAAGTAGTGACATATAGTTGTGTCTTCCAACCCTTGCAGATCTAGATGGGTGCGAAAGTAGACAAGGTGATCGACGGGATCAACGCTCCCATCGTACGAGTTAAGGGTTGGAATTTTGAACCTTGCGGGAAAGGGACGATTTAAAATCTCCACTGTGAAAGGGGATCTGTCCAAATCTGTCGTGCATTCATCGCAGCTCTAAATTCTCTCCTATCTTGGATCTGCTCGAGCTGTGCTGGCTGATCTTTTGGAGTTGAGGAATGTTTTCAATTCCGTCCTTCCTTTAGCGTGGCCAATAGCCGGCCGGCTACTGCCACTAGTGGATTTGATAGCTCGAGAGGCTCCCTCCTGAGTCTGGGGCCTAGATTCCGCCCGAGAATATCGGGGGTTCCTTCTCTCCAGACTTTCTTTTGGAGTTAAGCTACCTAAATGCTCCCCATGCCTTAGTTGGCTTTGGGCTTGCGAGGGCTCTGCATCTGAGCGTTGGCTGGCTTTTTGGATTTCTTGGCTGGTTTCTTTTTCTTTAGGCCTCTCCTCCTGGAGGCCGGTGCAGGAGCCGCTGCGGGCGGAGGTCCCTGTTGTGTGAGCCCTTGGCGGGAGCAAAGCATCTAGAGCATCTTTTTAGTGTTCTGCATATACTCCGCTAGGTTTTGGAAGAAAGGGGCGGGCACCCCATTAACTGTTCCGTTGATCAGGGTATCAGTAGCGTGATCTTGGTCGGGCGAGGTCACATCCCTGGTGGGTTCGCTTGCTTATGCCCTTATGTTCACCATGTTAGCTGACGGAAAGAGAAGCTAAAAGTGTGAGATTGCGTGAAGTTTTTCAAGGAAGTGGTTGGATTTTTGTAAGCTTCCCACAGACGGCACCAATGATGCACCTAGAATCAAACTTCGAATGGGTTCAGGCAGCGTCGATCGTTGATTTTAATTCCGTCTACTGAGTCTAAATCCTGCACACCACTAAATCAAACGGGAGGTGTCGACGGGATGTTACCCCACCATAAACACTCCGAGACTCAAGTTAGCAAACAGCCTTCCAAGAATCAAGAAAGTAAAGGAAAGGGCATTATGAGGGTAAGGAACAGAAAGTGTTTGTGGTTATGATTTGGCTTTCGTTGGGAGAGATTATTGTCGCTCGAGATGAACAGTGATTCCTATCCCTGGGTTTTTGGGGATCGAAGCGACCGGAGAGTGAGATAGAGTGTGGGCGTACTATCAGTGTGGGGGCCTAAGAGTGCGCCGTGCAAGCTCTAATGGATTACTTAGGAAAAGGAACGGGGAAGTGAAAGCGATTCCATTGGGTATGAGAGCATTTGTTTCCTTTAAGAAGGCGTGTCCTTGAGTGTGGACTCCCTGGCCTTCTTATAGTCGAGGGGTTGAGCCTCCTTAGGTAGGAGTGCGTGATTCCAGTGCTCTATTGGAACAGCTTCCTTTCTTGGCGTTGGCATTGATGGCGGTAACGGCTCCTTGGGAGGGTTACCTTCCTTCTATGTTTTACGTCGGCTAGGGTTTACAACAAACGAGGGAGAGAATTTGGCGCTTTCCTCATGGGGTGAGCGTTGAATCTGCTGGTGACCGTTGCTGTGAAAGTTGCCTTCTGGGAGAGCACGAAATCAGGGAAGAAAGCCTCGGCAGGTCAAACTGAGCCTAGCCTACTTAGGGCTTATTCGTGGGCAGGCCTGTTATAGCGCTGCTGGTCAACAGAAATATTGATCGTTCCTGGTGCCTGTTGCCTGTCCTTGTGCTAGTTGCCCATCTTTGTGCTGGTTCCATTGGCATCTCATTGGGTCAACGGTTCGCGTTGATCGTCTAGATTAATGCGTGAGCCTTCGTTGATTTGGGCTGTTTCTCCTTCCTTAGCCAGTCCACTATGGGAGTACCCATCATGTACTATTGAGGAAGACCAAAGATGCAGAATGTTGAAAAACATGGTAATGATCAAGAATGACTAGGATTTCGCAAAGTTCAAGTTTAAATATTATTTTATTTATAATTAATTAAATTAAGATGATTAAAATTAAGGTCAAATAAAAAAATACAGGTCAAAAGTTAAAATTGAATTGGATCATATTGAGTTAATGGATACTTGACCGGCACCCAATGCACGCCTATGCGTGTTCTCCGTAGGAAGGCTTCACCTGACTGGTGCTTGAACAGAGCTTGAGCATGCTTTCCAAATTAATCTCGCTTGATGCACGCGATAGGGACACCTAAGCGCATTAAGGTAGAATGACAGTGCCTGATGTATACCTGATATAGTGCTCCCGCGCCACCATGTTTGGCCGTGGTGCCTGACGCGAGCTCGACAAGTGCTCAATGCCACTCTACTATATATATAATATCTGACTGAATTTTGGTCATTTTCTATAGAGATTTAAGAGATGAGAGAGAAGAAGAAGAGGAGAAGAGAGAAAAAGAGAGAGGAAGCTAGAAAAGCAAATTCAAGTGGATCAAAACAAGATTTTGATAATTTGGTGTTAAGGCAAGTGTATCCTAAATTTTCTTTCAATTGTTGTTGTTCTTTCTTTATTTACTTAAATATTTCTTATTCTAAATACTCGTACATAACATGTTTTCGTAGCTAAGACGGTGGTACTTCACATGTATGAATACTTACTCTAATTCTTTATAATTTTTATGAAAATCATGTTCTTAATTCATATGCTTTGAGTTATTAAATTATTTACTATAATTTCTTGAATACATGTGTTGAATTCGTGGTA
>JAODPA010030394.1:0-12508 GCA_025585075.1 Nepenthes mirabilis
TTATTTTTGATATTGTATCTTTGATATATTTATTATTTATTATACATTGATTATGTCATAACCCAGGAACATATACGCATGTCAATAATAATCCATAATAATATAAAACTCCAATAAATAATATCAATAACGATAAATCTAGCCCGAGTATGTCAATCTATACATACATAGGTTTTAATGTTTCAAAATCCGCACAAGATCTTATCAGATATAGATCTGGACATTATAATATAAGACCTGCTACCCATACATATCAAGAGAGGTATCCAACACAATAATAACTCATCAATATAATGTAACAACTCCAAGATGCCTCACACTTGGACCAAGGTCTTCATCCGGCCATAAACAACAATTACAATACACCCTTGAGATCTGAAATATAACCAATATAAATATCCACTCACCGATAGAAATATGTCGCTTCAGATCATGACTAACCTCATGCAAACGTATTCATGCCGCTAGTATAAAAGAATATAATATAAAAATATGAGCCAATGGTACAACAAGTATTATCATGTAAAATAGTACATTTAAATCAGATAGAATGAGATGTCACATGTAAACATATAAAATAAACCACAAGGTCCATCAAAATCACTAAAAATAAAGGAGATTTCTCGTATTAAATTGTTTTCCGTATCAAACAGTCCCTCCAGACATAATCATAACAAATTACGATTCGATCAAATCACATAGACGATATCATATCATATGATCAAGGTCACATCATATAATCGTAATCATCACCACATTCACATTGGACACAAACCATAGTTCGGATCCAAATCTCATAATTTCACATGATGAAATCAAAGGAAACCATAACCAAATCATATAAATATAAAATATACTTTGGCACTTAATACATATCCATACGTATGAGATATTCCTATTACCCATTCATGGATCAATCCACACATCTCAAATTATAATCCACACAAATACATGTAAAAATATTAAGTAAGTACAAAATCGGAGAACCAAAGATTATTAGACAAATTTGAGGAAGGGTTACTTTCATTCAGTAACCTTGGTTATATCGATTACATTTTAGGCAGACAGCTCAAGGCCTTGCTACATTTTAAGTTGGTAGTTCAAGGCCATCTATATACCTATCTACCATATACTTGGAACTTACTTACTATGTTTTATCATCCGTAATTTTGGGTACAACCTCAAGTTTAGTTATATATTGAAATATCCAAATATATTAATTTTTATTAATTCTTTACAATGGCTCTCATTTAAAATGCACAGTGAGGTAGGTCAACTCTAATACGCCTTAACGTTTTTGCAGGCGAAAGAAGACCACATATCACATACGTCCCTGTTAAGACTAAGTCACCCCATCAGGAGCGGTACCATCAAATCTCATGACTTGGATTACAAATATCGACCCCTCGAGTCTCAGACTGCCATGGTCCCGTAGTAGCCCTACCACCGGCAGCATGCATATGGACTAATGTAAGGCCTAGTTTATGGTTCTACAATATATGAATATACAAATATGCATATATATATTGTCTGGGAATCCACAATCAGAAAACTCTCCAAGATCAAAAATACCTGTAAAAAATACCAAATAATCGAGAAAATATATATGCATGTAAGTAATAAATAGAGAGATATACAAAAATCACACGTATGTAAATAAAATCTCCAAAATATATACAAATATTAGTGGACAAAAAAAAAAGATGAAGGATTTGTCTTATAGATATTTACCTTAATCTTGTACTCCGCAAAACTGATGAACAGAAGCTCTGAGATGTCTGATAACCACTTTCTCTCTCCTCATTTTCCTTCTCTTCCTCTTTCCTCTCCTGGCTTCGCACAAAAATGATTGAAACCGAAACCCACATGCCTTCTATATACTTAACCCTTGCTTGAGCACCACTCGTGCACTGCTCGAGCTCGACAATTCTGGAAACGAAGCTTGAGCAAGACTCGAGCACTCCTCGAGCGCTAACATATTGGAAAATGCACCTCACTTGTGCTTGAAGTGCACCTCAAGTACAAAACTATGAATTTGAACCCTTCAAAATTTTTACAAAATACCATTAAGCTGATGCGTCAAATAAATTTCAAAATTAAAAAATACATTTAAAATACATCAAATGTGAATCCAAATATTATATATTATTATCATTTATTTAGTATTTGACTCACTATTATATTTTATTAGATCCAAATTGAGTTAAGTATGAATGCTAGCATAGGACCATTTATTTACTACAACCCTTTTAGTTGGAGAGAATTTCAGAAATTAGTAAATATCGTTTCTTTTGGTGATGGACACAATAGATTATAAAAGAGGTTTTGTAGTTTTCTCTCAGATTGTGACCCGTAACTCTTAATTTATTTTAATTTCTTGAAGATTTGCACAATGTGATCATGAGATGATGGTTTTCATAACTAAAAGATACTGAAATTTATGATGGATATTGTGATGGACCGGATTATTTTTCCAATAAATAACATCCGTCAGTGGTAACACAAACTAAAGCCCATAATTAACCTATGGATTCTACAAAAATTTCGGCAAAGTTTTCTCTACAATTGGACGAAAACTAAAATACAACATGCTCAAATATATCCTGTACAAGCACACATCTAACCAAAATAATCAATACAAAGCCTACAACACAATACACATGATCACATAATTAGCCATATCATCCATGGCTCCAATCACAGTATCCCCAACTACGGAACTGGACCTAGAGAGATGCCGTCTAGGAAGAAACAAAATCCAGAAACATCAACACAAATGTGGAAACATAACTAGATCATCAAAAACCTACGAAAATATAACAAAACCATAATATAACAATAATCCACATCCATCCATGAGTGGCTGTTTACATTCTAATATAATAAACATAACCCAATATTTAAGCTTCGATATCCAACAACTTCCTTCAATGCAAGTCTCTCTCCTTACTCTAACTAATCTGGCACCGGCTAAGTGTTCTCATTTAGAAGGAAAAATAGTAAGAGTGAGCGTACAGCTCAGTAAATATAATCATACTCAATACTAGTAGGCAAATAATAGAATTGAAATGGGTGTGATACAAGTAATCTCAATAATCATGAATCAGGAGAGAGAACAGGAAACGTCTGGATTCACTGGATTCTCACGGTTACATCGATTAGGTATTATTCATTTTCATCATTATATCATCTTTGCGGATCCAGGCTAGTAGGCCATACTAACCAACGATGCGAGAGAACGAGAAAAGGAATATGTTCGCTACATATTCTAACGCCACGACTACATTTTAGGTCTGCAGCACTCGACCATCGGTTACATCTCCACTATGCAACACTCAACGAACGACTACATCTCCTCTATGTAGCATTCAACCAACGACTACATTTTAGGCCTGCAGTACTCGGCCATCTCAACACGCCCCATATCCCCCGGGGACCAAGGCAATCCTTGTTCTTCTACAGTAGTTTCCTAAAGCGTACCACGTACATCATCCGCTCCCATGAGCGGCCAGAATACGTGGCCATGTATTCCTTGGGTTCACACCACGATGGACATGGTAAGCTAAAGAATACTATCTCTATGAATCATGGTCCTAGTTTCGAGGTTAGTTTTCACATTTAGAGAGGAAAATCTACATTTCCCATACACATTCACAACTCGAAAAATCTCATTCCCATCACATACGTCTCCATCCGGGAGATCATTCCATCACGATGCACAATGTGGATTCCTTTCCATTTACTTGCTCGGTTCACAACTTTCTGTGGGACTCAATCCCGTCATTACAATTCAATTCATGTTCACAAGAGAATTTTGAATTTCATACCTTCAATAATCACGTATCATTTTAGAAGCCTCCTGGACTCGTTTCCTTACTTCCGGCACATGGATACACATTTTTGGGGCTTACATTTACGTTTAAATAATTAGACGTCACTTCCATAACAATTAAACGAGGGCATAACATGTATATTTCTCTTTTCATTTCGGGTGAACAGTGTCAGGTTTCTTTTTGAACATCTGGACATCGTGAACAGTTTGATACTTGTGAGATCGGGTGTCCGGTGGATACGTTCGCACAATTGGGACACGCTGATTCATATTTTGAGCTCGATTTAACATAATACGATGATGGAAGCATGCAATTTTCCCATTCATTTTCAGATGAACAGTAACAGGGGGCTTTTAAGGCTCCCGGATGCCGCGAACGGGTCGACTCTCGTGGAATCGGACATTCGGTCGGTATATACATACAATTGGGATGCTGTGATTCATATTTTAGAGTCATTTCATATTTTATGAAGGTAAAAACATGCAATTTCTCCCTTGGGTCTCGGGTGAACATTGTTAGCGCCCGTTTAGAGGGCTCGGACGCCCCGAATGGGTCAAGACGTGTGAAATCAAACCCGCGGCCAACATATGTACATCATTGGGATGTGGGGATTCACATTTTGAGGTCAATTTCATGATACATAAAAGGAAAACGGAAAACCTCCAATTTCGTTGGTTAGGGTTTCGGTGAAACCAAACCGAGTGGATCGGACACGATTCGGACAAATAACTACGTATTCCTTGGTCATTAATCGTGGGTTTCGTGATTCTAGCATTTATAGTGGGTATCGACACAAGAATACCCAATAAAATCAAGCAAAATATCGAAAGGGAATGAGAAGTGAGTATGAGAACACTTGCCTTGACGCGTGCTTTCACCTTTATAACTAGCTCTCAGACGGATTTGGACTCCACGGCCTCGATCTTCTCCCTTCTCTCACTAGAATTGGTGCTCTCTCTTTCTAGAAGCTTCTGGGCTCATGGGAAAATGAAGAAAAAGAAGCACGACGCGGCTTTAAAACAGACTTGTGCTCGAGCGCACGGCGAGCGCGGGGAGAGCACGGGCAATTCTGGATTTTGGGCTCGATAGGTGGGCTCGAGCGCACGGAGGGCACGGGTTTGGCCAGCGGCAAGCCTGCAGCGAGCCTACGTCGCGTTTTCGCCGTTCGGGACCTGCTTTGATCATTCTAACCCACTCTTTCACATCTTTGGACCTTATTTTTTATTATATAACCTTAATAAGTCATGATTATCATAATTTAAAACCCAAAATCTTATTTACAAAGTAATATTTCACGGTTTACAGTTTTCATTCCCGATTTACCGATTCCGGCTCTTTGAGCTTTTTTAAACCGATTCCTCCTACACTTTTTGACCACAATACACCTATGTTAACTTAATTACCTTCTAATTATTATAGTCTTAACCGGGAATCTTACAACTCTCCCCCACTTATAAAAATTTCGTCCTCGAAATTTAACGAATTACAAATTCTCATAATCACAAGTAATATTTCTCGCAACCAGAAATCATTTCCTCAGACAACGATTATTCTAGGAAACCTCAAGCATTGGAATCATTCTAATCCTCATCACAAAACAAATCCTTCGCCTCTCAGAACGGCTCAACCCAGACATTTACTGATTTTTCCAACTATCGATACAAGGAAGACCTTACAACGATCCTCTGAATTTCAAAAACGACCTACAATAATGCTGGCCATTTCTCTAATTTAATTCAATATTTCAAAAGAATCCAATGAACTTTCACTTCAGTTCATTCCAAGCTCCAAAAAAATTCAATCACAGGGACTTCAACCTTATTCTTAAAACTCTGAGCCATGGGTTCACAACGCTTACGCTGCGCTACTCTGATTAAAACAGTTCTAGGATAGTCATACTATGAAGACAATTCCACAATCCTCAGGCTACAACCACATTCTGAGTTACAGTCATAACAATCACCCGAAAAGTCAACATAACTTTAAATCATTACCCAGAATTCTTAAATTTCGATTACTTAGTAACCTCAAGATCCTGTTGGCATATCAATGAGCCAACTGAACCAAATCCGAATACGTCTTCCATGGCTATGATAAGTGGGTCATTCTAATTGTCCTGAAACAGAACCACAAGGACTTCACATTCCATAAACCCGTAACTCCCATAAATGAATGCGATTCTATCTCCTAACTAAGAATACGACGTTCTATCACCCAATCATTTAAACTTACTAGCGATTCACCTTTTACATCTCCTATGAAAATTCAAAGACATGAAAGTCTAACGACTCACAGTATCAATTGTCAACATTGATGTCTGCTTTCCTTAAAAGCACTGAGGTTCACCTTCCCATCCTCTAAACAAATCTGACCACGTGCAACACCATATGATCATCTTTCCTTTATGATACAACTATTCGGGCTCTTAAAACTTTTTAGATAATGGCTATCTTCAAAACGATACCCATAGGTTCTCAAAGTGAAAACTTCAATGGCTAATTCCAACTTACACATGGCGGTAACTCTAATTATGAACTTTTCCCCCACTTAAATCAAAGGTATCTACCTATCATGACGTGAGAGTAACATAACCTTAACATTTTTCAAAGGCATTACATCCCATGATAACTTACCAGACCCATCAGGGATCAACCCAAATGACATGAACGTCAATTACCCCCATCCGATCTCCGAAACTTACCGTTTATCTTTCGTTCTAACAATTACAAGTCTCTCTAATCCAAACGTCTCACTTGAATTGTAGTCCTCGAAGAATACTTGTCAGATCACTTAATAATTTTGGTTAGACCCAAGATGACCATACGCTTTCACGACACTAATCGGTCTTTCCAATAGCCATCACTAAAATCTTATAGATCCCAAGATCATGCTACCAAAGAGTTACAAGCCTAACGGGGCATTTCCTCCACTAAACTCGCATTCCTTTGACTTCATCAATGGAGTCACCTCAACATGGACCCAGATATGGTCGAAAGACTCAACCCATAAAATTTCATGAAACGCCAACGATCCTACAAAACCCAGACGGCGTTTTCTGGACTTTATAGTGGCCATAGCCTCATCCTGAATACCGCCGAGGCTACCACTTCCATTGATCCACAATTAACACACTATGGACCCAAATCGATCTTAGAAATCGTCAAGCCTTTACAACGGCCCACATAATTTGCTTATCCATTCACAAGGTCCATTTGACAAATCATCAATCTCCTAGGCCACCCCATTTTTGAAATTCATGAACAACCTTATCAGTTTGTCTTATTTACCTTAAAAGTTCTGGAGTATTCCACAACAATACCAAAGCTAATACTTCCATGGCTCTACATGGACCTCTCAACAATCGTCGTCGATTTCAACACAACCTCGAATTATCGGTTAGTAGATAAGTCAACCTAATCTTCCTTCTATAATCATTCCCAGATAGTCACACAGCCGAAGCCTCTCAATGACCACAAAATAACTTCTAGATGTGGTCGCACATACAAATAAGACTTAGCGCAGATTCTCATTAGATACTCTACAGGAAGGACGACATCAATCTCCTGATACCTTGATCAATTCAACTCATACTTCAAATCCCACAACCTGATTGCCAGATGTTATCTTTTACCAATCAAACCATATTAGCACTGCAGTTTGCCCACCGAATAGTTATTAAGATCAGGTTAAGACTTAATACCTTAGCCGGCTCAAGTTCATACCCAAAATCGCACAATTCAATTACAAGGCATAGTATGCTTACCCATACAATTCAGATCGACCCAACCAATCGGATCTACAAACCCAAGAAAATATCACAACCTCGATACTGTCTGTATCAAACTTAGATCCTAGTTTCAAAGTCTCTTCGGAAAAGCATTTGTCCAAGATTCATCCATGAACAGCCACTTTGATATATCCTTTGCCCTTCCGAATACTACGTCACCTTTGTCATTACTGCCAAGCCTAGGTCCTCCCAATTACACATAATTCAAAACACAATCGTGACATGGGTTTTGAATCCCCAAAACGACACCAGGCTACAATATCAAACCCAAGAGCCTTATCACGATAGATAACATTTAACACCTTGAATTAAAACCTCAAAACCCTAATTTAAACACCGGACCTCTACACCGTCTGTCCTTAAATAAGGACATCCCTAAATCTTACGATCAACCAACCACTATTGAATCATACTCCCAAGAGTCATACCAACACTAGGCACTCATTCATGAAGCCTCCATAAACGCATAGGACAATACCTCATTATCCTCGAGACCCATGATCTTTCTCATGTCAACCAATTGAGGTTGAATTCACCTCCCATCTAACCTGGGTCACATGCCTTATCTTTTACACGACATGGTATCACGTTTACTAGGCTGATCAAGCAACCCTTCTTCTTAACAAATTAATAACCTAAGGACTTCAATCCATACCCGATCAAACTTAAACCTCAAATCGAGATTAATTAATCTAGGCCTTGAATCAACACTGATCAATCCAAAGACCCAATTGATACCAATCAAATTCCAACACTAAGGTGTCTCAACACACCATCTTTCTCTCAACCCTACAACCAGCCACTAATATTAGTAGCCCCCATCTAGGAGCCACTACTAATATTTCCTTGAGACCGAGACATTTTGCATTAAGTCACTCCTAACTTAGTGCTAACCTAAATCATTAGGATTGGGGTAACCAAAACTACCCGGACTAGCTTGATCACCCAACATCTTCGTTAACTTAATCGAACAATCTTAATCTAACATAAGCTTGCGCATACGATTCAGATCAAACCTAAAGCATCTCTCTTTTTCTCTGATACCAATTGTGACGGACCAGATTATTTTTTCAATAAATAACTTCCGTCAATGGTAACACAAACTAAAGCCAATAATTAACCTATGGATTCTACAGAAATTTCGACAGAGTTTTCTCTATAACTGGACGAAAACTAAAATACAACCTGCTCAAATACATCCTGTACAAGCACACATCTAACCAAAATAATCAATACAAAGTCTACAACACAATACACAGGATCACATAATCAGTCATATCATCCATGGTTCCAATCACAGTATCCCCAACTACGGAACTGGACCTAGAGAGATGTCGTTTAGGAAGAAACAATATCCAGAAACATCAACACAAATGCGGAATCATAACTAGATCATCAAAAACCTGCGAAAATATAACAAAACCATAATATAACAATAATCCACATCCATCCATGAGTGGCTGTTTATATTCTAATATGATAAACATAACCCAATCTTCAAGCTTCGATGTCCATCAACTCCATTCAATGCAAGTCTCTCTCCTTACTCTAACTAATCTGGCGCCTACTAAGTGTTCTCATCTGGAAGAAAAAACAGTAAGAGTGAGCGTACAGCTCAACAAATATAATCATACTCAATACTCATAGGCAAATAATAGAATTAAAATGTGGGGGATACAAGTAATCTCAATAATCATGAATCAGGAGAGGAAACAGGAAACGTCTAGAATCACTGGATTCTCACGGTTACATCGATTAAGCATTATTTATTTTCATCATTATATCATCTTTGTGGACCCGGGTTAGTAGGCCGTACTAACCAACGATGTAAGAGAACGAGAAAAGGAATGTGTTTGTTACACATTCTAAAGTCACGGCTACATTTTAGGTCTGCAGTACTCGACCATCGGTTGCATCTCCACTATGCAACACTCAATGAACAACTACATCTCCACTATGTAGCGTTCAACCAATTGCTACATTTTAGGCCTGCAACACTCGGCCATCTCAACACGCCCCATATCCCCCGGGGACCAGGGCAATCCTCGTTCTTGTACAATAGTTTCCTAAAGCGTACCATGAATATCACCCGCTTTCACGAGCGGCCAGAATACGTGGCCATGTATTCCTCGGGTTCACACCGCGATGGACATGGTAAGCTAAAGAATACTACCCCTATGAATCATGGTCCTAATTTTGAGGTTAGTTTCTATACTTGGAGAGGAAAATCCACATTTGTCATACACATTCACAACTCGGGAAATCCCATTTCCATCACATACATCTCCATCCAGGAGATCATTCCATCACAATACACAATGTGGATTCCTTTTCATTACTTGCTCGGTTCACAACTTTCTGTGGGACTCAATCCTGTCATTACAATTCAATTCATGTTCACAAGAGAATTCCGAATTTCATACTTTCGATAATCACGTATCATTTTAGAAGCCTCCTGGACTCATTTCCTTACTTCCCGCACATGGATACACATTTTCGGGGCTTACATTTACGTTCAAACAATTAGACGTCACTTCCATAACAATTAAACGAGGGCATAACATGTATATTTCTCATTTCATTTCGGGTGAACAGTGTTAGGTTTCTTTTTGAACATCCAGACGTCGTGAACAATTCGATACTTGTGAGATCGGGCGTCCGGTGGATACGTTCGCACAATTGGGACACGATGATTCATATTTTGAGCTCAATTTAACATAATACGATGATGGAAGCATGCAATTTTCCCATTCATTTACGGATGAACAGTAACATGGGACTTTTAAAGCTCTCGGATGCCGCGAACGGGTCGAGGCTTGTAGAATCGGACATCCGGTCGGTATATACATACAATTGGGATGCTGGGATTCATATTTTAGAGTCATTTCATATTTTATGAGGGTAAAAGCATGCAATTTTCCCCTTGGGTCTTGGGTGAACAGTGTCAGCACTCGTTTAGAGGGCTCGGACGCCCCGAACGGGTCGAGACGTGCAAAATCAAACTCGCGACCGACATATGTACATCATTGGGATATGGAGATTCACATTTTGAGGTCAATTTCATGATACATGGAAGGAAAACGAAAAATCTCCAATTTCGCGGGTTAGGGTTTCGGTGAAACCAAACCGAGTGGATCGGACACGATTCGGACAAATAACTACATATTCTTTGGTCATTAATCATGGGTTTCATGATTCTAACATTTATAGTGGGTATCGACACAAGAATACTCAATAAAATTAAGCAAAATATCAAAAGGGAACGAGAAGTGAGTATGAGAATACTTGCCTTGACGCGTGCTTTCACCTTTATATTAGCTCTCGAACGGATTTGGACTCTACGGCCTTGATCTCCTCTCTTCTCTAACTAGAATTGGTGCTCTCTCTCTCTCTCTAGAAGCTTCTGGGCTCGTGAAAAAATGAGGAAAAAGAAGCACGACGCGGCTTTAAAACAGACTTACGCTTGAGCGCGTGGTGAGCACGCGGTGAGCACAAGTATTCGGCCATGGTCGGCTCAAGCGTACGGCAAGTGCATGGCGAGTACGGGCAATTCTGGATTTTGGGCTCGATCGGTGGGCTCGAGCGCACGGAGGGCGCGGGTCTAGCTCGTGGCAAGCCTGCAGCAAGTCTACGTCGCGTTTTCGCCATTCGGGACTCGTTTTGACCATTCTAACCCACTCTTTTACATCCTTGGACCTTATATTTGATTATATAACCTTAATAAGTCATGATTATCATAATTTAAAACCCAAAATCTTATTTACGAAGTAACATTTCACGGTTTATAATTTTCGTTCCCGATTTACCGATTCCGGCTCTTTGAGCTTTTTTAAACTGATTCCTCCTACACCTTTTGACCACAATACACCTATGTTAACTTAATTACCTTCTAATTATTATATTCTTAACCCAGAACCTCACAGAAATTTAATTATTTTATATTTTAAAGCTTTTCACTTGAGCGATTTTGGCATGTTTGACGATTCAGGCTTAACTTGTCACAACTAGACTAACACGTAATGCCATGTTGACTTTTAGATACAATCAGTATTTCATGAGATTTGTTCACCAATAATAAAATAGAACGTATTTTATCTATATCTTTCCTTAGAAGTAAAATTAATAAATTAGTACGTTCAGTAATAAGTTGGTAAATTCATTCAAGTCGGCACACGAGGCAATTTGCTAGTGGCCATTTGAACACTAGAAGACCTAAAAAAGTTTCAATCCAGTTTTAGACTTGGTGTCTAGGTGGGTGATATGAATTGAATACTTAGTATATTTGCGGACATTCCTTATCTTTCTTAGTGAAAGCTCATTTGCGTTGTCTGCTATCACATATATGGATTTTTCAGTATCTATGGTTGGATAAAGAAAACTATATTAAAACAATACAAACTTAATGAATATGAAACTTGTAAAAGTATCATATAGCCTACAATTATTTTATATTTAATCTATATCCTAATGGGTTGAGAAAAATGTGAAACAATATGAATTTCTTGGTATCCATGATCAGTAAAAAGAAATTATAAAAAAATAATATAGTCTTAAAGAATATAAAACTTGCAGAATTATAGTGTAGTTTATAATTGTTTAATTTATAATTCATGTCTAGATGAATTGAGGTCTATTGCTTCATGAGTATGATATCATTTGTTCCCTCATAAGTTTTATTTTTGGGTAATGAGACCTATTTAACTTATCAACCTTAACTATAAAAGTAGAGTTAGATTTTGAATTCTCCATAGCACATCTCTCTAACAATTTCTTAATATAGGCCTTTTGAGTTTAATAATTATTTTCTTAAGATCACTCTCTATAAATCTCTATATCAATAATATATAAGGCTTCACCTATATTTTTCATATCAATATAAATAAAAAGA
>JAODPA010030395.1:0-36991 GCA_025585075.1 Nepenthes mirabilis
GTATACTGACAAAATTTCCATGTAAATTTAAAGAAGTGCTGAAATTGTGTTATGAAAGTTTGATTTCAAAAATGTGATTTTTCGATAAAAGAGATGATTTCCGTATAGTTAATTTGAGACCCGAGACTGTCTACAGTCCAGGTAAGTTCTTGGGTGAGGCCTTAGAACTTACGGTGGTAATCGAGGATAGCTCTGTCCATGGAGCGATTCATGGTCCGCCCTGTCCTCAAGGGCGTTAAGCCAGGAGGAATATAGGCCTACCCTCGGGTGGCACACAGTATAGATATCCCTCGGGATGGGATATATATGATATGATATGACATGATAGGCCTTGGATTGTGTGGACTGAACACAATCTATCCTCGATCATTCGCCCCTTTCGCTAGTAGGGTACACTGGCAGGGTCTGAAACTATTAAAGTATGTCACAGTAAAAGATGAAAATGGATTGTACAGTGAAAAGATGATAGAGTATCATCTGATGAAAAGATGATAATGAAAAGATGACAGTGAACAGTATAGAGCATTGTTTTCAGTTTTACGATGCATCCACAAAGTTTATAGTTTTTGTTTTACAGCCTATAGTTATATGATTTATGAAGCATGCCTTTACAGTTTCCCTTTCAGATGATGTTGATTGAACATGATGATTTTTGCATAGTTATATGATCGTTTCGGCATGATCGTTTTACAGTTCATATGCATGTACCTTACTGGGCCTCGGCTCACTGTTTTAGTGTTTTTCCCCCTTCCAGATGAGACAGTAGAGCTTTTGCCTGACGAACAGGAGTAGACCAGGGAAAAACTTCTGAAGGCTTTTTGAGGACTTAGAGCATTGTGAAGCCAATTTTTGAAGAGCTTGTGGGTGCAATGACTTAGCTAGAAGTGTGATTTTTGTATACTGCTCTTATGGTTATTGATGTTATGGAACATGTGGATTTTTGTATAACAAGCATGTGAAATGTATGATAGTAAAAGAGAATATGCTATGCTTCTGCAGGTTGTAGTGTACTTCCGCTATACTCTGGATTTCTTATGCAGGTCCTAGATGGCATCTCGTTATTTATCTGTTAGAATAGTAATTGCTTTGATGGATATGTGCCATGGATGGCACATAGGATCCTGTGAATGATTGTTGTAGGAATTGTGAATTATGGATAGTTGTGTGCTTGTTATGGATGAATATTACAGGTTTGTATTTTTGGGTTTTCATCCAGTTACAAAGGAGACTCTGCCGAAATTTCTGCAGAAGTCTTGCCTTAATTAGACCGTTAATTATGTTATCTATTTGACGGAAGCTTTTGAGGAAAAAAAAAAATCCGTTCCGTCACAATCGAGGTCCAGTGGGGAGCAGAACCGATCCGTACAGATTTTCCAAACTCCAGCTAATAATGCATGTGATTATTGTGGGAGATCACATGAAGGGATTCCTTGCTATAAGAAGTTGGGGGTTTGTTATAATTGTGGCCAGGCTAGACACATGATCAGATATTGCCACTCGCCAAACAAGCCCCAGGATTTTAGTCTCCTATTCCAACTAAGGTATTTTTCGTTTCTGCAAAGGAGGCCGAAACCTCTACGGAGGTTATGGAAGGTACACTTTCTATCTGTGTCACTTCTAGTCATGTGCTCTTTGACTCAGGATCTACTCACTCATTTGTCTCCCATGAATTTTTAAAGTATCTTACGACCATTCCCCAAGTCCTTGGCTGCCCATTGATGGTCGCCTCATCCACAGGGTCGTCCGTAATTTTAAATGTAGTATATTCAGAATTTCCAATAGAATTAAATGAATACATGATGACTGTTAATCTGATTTTGCTGAAAATGAAGGACTTCGATGCAATCTTGGGAATGGATTGGTTAGCCGGATATCATACCAAGATTGATTATTTTCGAAAAAGAGTAGAATTCACCATCCCTAGAAACAAGCCTTTCTATATTCAAGGAGTCCGGCGTAAAGACGCATCTTGCTTCATTTCAGCTCTTCATGCCAGGCACTTGATTGGTGATGGGTGTCAAGCTTATCTAGCCTTCGCTAGTGTGACTACTGAGAGTCAAGAACCTTTGGCCAAAGAGATTCCTGTGGTGCGAGAATTCGACGACATATTCCCTGATGAATTACCTGGATTGTCACCCCAACGAGAGTTGGAATTTGGAGTAGAATTGATGCCAGGATCAGCACCAATATCCAAAGCACCATATCAGATGGCACTGGTCGAACTTAAAGAATTGAAACAGCAACTGCAGGAATTGTTAGATAAAGGTTTCATTCGGCCGAGTGTGTCACCATGGTGAGCACCGGTTCTCTTTGTAAGAAAGAAGGACAGGACCATGAGATTATGCGTGGATTATCGTGAATTGAAGAAAATTACCCCCAAGAACAAATATCCTCTGCCAAGGATTGATGACCTCCTTGACAATTACAAGGAGCTTGTGTATTTTCAAAAGTCGACCTTAGATCTGGATATCATCAGCTTCGGATTAGAAAGGAGGATATTGCAAAGACGGCATTCCTGACTAGATATGGGCACTATGAATTTGTTGTGATGCCTTTTGGTTTGACTAATGCTCCGGCCGTCTTTATGGACTTGATGAACCGAATTTTTCAAGCATACCCGGACAAGTTTGTGATCATCTTTATTGACGACATCCTTTTGTATTTGAAAAGCTATGAGGACCATGAGGAGCATTTACGGACTACACTCCGGATCCTTAGGGAGCACCAGTTGTTCGCCAAATTGAAGAAGTGCGAATTTTGGTTAGAGGAAGTGGGATTCCTTGGACACATCATCTCCAAAGAAGGGATTTCTGTCGATCCTAAGAAAGTGGAAGCAGTGGTAAAGTAGGACCGGCCAACCTCCATGACCGAAGTACGGAGCTTCTTAGGCTTGGCTGGTTATTATAGACGGTTTGTGAAAAACTTCTCCCAAATCGTTTTGCCACTCACACAGTTAACAAAGAAGGATGCCAAGTTTGAGTGGACCAAGGATTGTGAAGGGAGTTTCCAGGCACTTAAAGACCGGTTAACTTTTGCTCCAATCCTGACCATTCCAAATTGATCAGGAGGACTGATTGTTTATTGCGATGTCTCAAAGATTGGGTTAGGTTGTGTTTTAATGCAACACGGAAGGGTAATTGCCTATGGGTCACGACAGTTGAAGGATCATGAAAAGAATTATCCAACTCATGATCTGGAATTAGCCGCAGTAGTGTTTGCCTTGAAAATCTGGAGGCATTACCAGTATGGTGAGAGATTCTTGGTCTACTCCGATCATAAGAGTCTAAAGTATTTATTCTCCCAAAAGGAAATAAACATGAGGCAGAGAAGGTGGATTGAATTCCTGAAGGACTATGGCTGTGAAATTCGGTACGAACCAGGAAAGGCCAATGTAGTCGCCGATGCATTAAGTCGGAAACCTTGTATTTTGGCTAGAATGCAAGTCAAGCAAATGGAGATGCTGTACTGTCTCATGTACTATGATATCCAACGTTATGTACAATGAAAGCAGATGATTTTGGCATACCTTGAAGTCCAGCTAGAAGTGATAAATGAGGTAAAGGGATATCAGGCGAATGATTCTTTCCTTGTAAAGATCATGAGTGAGCTGGACAAAAAATCCCGAAGTGATTTTCATGTTACGCCGGATGGAGCATTAAGATTTAGGAATCGGTTATGTGTGCCGGACAACAAAGAATTAAAGGAGAAAATTTTTAAGAAAGCCCATCGATCCCGATATACGATTCACCCAGGAGCCAATAAGATGTACCGGGATTTGAAGAAAACATTCTGGTGGAGGAATACGATGAAGGACATTGTAGCCTATGTGGAAAAATGCCTTGTATGCCAACAAGTAAAAGCCAAAAGAAAGCAGCTGTTTGGGTTATTGCAAACAATGCCGTTTTCAGGCTAGAAATGGGAAGATATTACTATGGATTTTGTGACCGGACTGCCAAGGACGCCAAGGAAACATGATACTATTTGGGTTATTATTGATCGGCTAACAAAGTCAGCCCATTTTCTGACAATCTGGACGACATACTCCCGTGATAAACTAGCCCAACTGTATGTAAATGAGGTCATCAGGCTTCATGGTGTGCATGCCTCTATTGTATCAGATAGAGACCCTCGCTTTGTTTCACGGTTCTGGAAAATTCTACATAAAGAATTGGCTACCGAATTAAAATTTAGTACCGCTTTTCATTCGCAAACTGATGGCCAGTCAAAGCGGACTATCCAGATCCTCAAAGATATGTTAAGGGCCTCGGTCTTAGAGATGAAAGGGACTTGGGATAATTTCTTACCCTTAGCAGAATTTACTTATAATAATAGCTACCAGGCCAACATAAGAATAGCCCCTTTTGAGGCCTTGTATGGAAGGAAATGTAGATCACTGATTCACTGGAAGGAACATGGAAATAAAAGGATTTTGGGTCCAGATATTATTAAAGAGACGGCAGAAAATATAATGTTAGTACATGAGAATCTCAGAGTAGCCCGAAGCAGACAAAAGAGCTATGCAGACTGGAGGAGATCTGCATTAGAATTTGAAAAAGGCAATTTTGTATTCCTAAAGGTATCACCATCCAAGGGAAAGTACAGATTCGGGGTAAAAGGAAAGCTGAAGCCACGATTTATTGGCCCTTTTGAAATTCTAAAATGGATTGAAGAAGTAGCTTACAGACTTGCACTACCTCCAAACTTGGCAGAAGTACATGATGTATTTCATGTTTCAATGCTTCGAAAGTATGTCTATGATCCTACTCATGTAATTGAGTTTGAACCTTTGATAATTGACAAGAACTTGTCCTATATAGAGGAACCAGTGAAAATCTTAGATCGAAGGGAATAGAGACTATGCACCAAATCAATCGCTCTAGTAAAGGTGCTCTGGAAGCATCACACTCCCGAAGAGGCAACTTAGGAACGAGAGGAAGAGATTCGGAACAAATACCCCTATTTATTTTCTCGAGGTTAGTAACTTTATTTAAAATTTTGAGGACGAAATTTCTATAAGTGGGGGAGATTGTAACGGCCCAGATTCTAGAATATAGGAAATTCTAGTTATCAAGTCCTTATAATTCGGTCAACCCCAGTTGACCGGAAAATGTATTAAGAAAAGTAAAATCGGCATTAAGATAAAATCAAGTTCGGCCCTTGCATAAGGAAAAGAAGTCCGGATTTCCTTGATGAAAAGAAGTCTGGATTTCCTTGAAAAAAATCGAGTCCGGCTTTTACTTGATCGAGTCCAGCGTTACTTGATAAAAATCGAAACCGGCTTTGAACATGTTTTGAAATCGGGTTTTGTCCATTGAAGGCCGGAGTACATTATATAAATGTAAGGCCGAAGTGTTCTTGAAGGACGGAGTGACTTTGTGCATTGGAGACCGGAGTAGATTATGGGATAGCCAAAGTTGATAATCCGGTCAATGGGTGTTGACCGAAAGTCCTGTAGAAGGAATTGAATGTGTTTACATGAGAAAGCTAAATTCTGTTAAGTTCAGTGAATCGAGAATTAATTAAGAAATCTAAATCTCGTTAAGTTCAGTTAACTGGGAATTAATGAACTCCTTGAAAATGTAAAACCATAAATGGTCTAATTAATAAAGAAACTTTTTAGAAAATATAGAGCCACAAATAAGAAACATTTTCTCTATATTGCCAATCATTAATAATGAAACATTCTCCCTGTATTGCCAATCATTAATAATAGTCATCAGGCCTAAGGCCTATAAATAAGAACCAGAGGAGTAAGAAAAAAGCATGCAATAGAACTTCTAGAAAAGGGAGGCCAAAAGATCAAGGCAAGGTAGAAGAAACCCAGACAAGAATACTCACCCCTGTTTTTAAAGTTCATGTTTATGCATGTTTGTTACGTAAGTATATGATATTCATATAAAATTTTGTATGTATGATGTTTGCTCTGTTCCGTTGGTTTAATGATATTCATGATGTTCGGTATTGGTTCTGTTCTTCTTAAAGTTTAATTATTTGTCGAACTTGATAATTGCATGTTTAAAGAAAAGAACTCTTCCCTATTAAAAGAACTCTGCCTTTTGAAAAAGAGCTCTGCCCTTTTTTTTAAAGAAAAAGTACTCCGCCCGTTTAAGAAAAAAGAGCTCCGCCCTTTTTAAAGAAAAAGTACTCTGCCCGTTTAAGAAAAAGAGCTCTGCCCTTTTGAAGAAAAAGTACTCCGCCCGTTTAAGAAAAAGAGCTCTGCCCTTTTGAAGAAAAAGTACTCCACCTGTTTAAGAAAAAGAGCTCCGCCCTTTTTAAGAAAAAAAGTACTCCGCCCGCTTAAGAAAAAGAGCTCCGCCCTTTTGAAGAAAAGTACTTTGTCCTTTTTAGAAGAAGACTTCTGCCTTTTTGAAAAGTGCTCCGTCCATTTGAGAAAAGAACTTCGTTTTCTTTTGAAAAGAACTCCGGCTTTTGAACTCCGGTTTTAAAGACCTTCAGTTTTAAGGAAAAATGGACTCTGGCTTCTAAGAAAAGAACTTCAGCTTTAAGATGATACGGACTCCAATTGATGAAGTAAAGAATAAGGCTATATGAAAATACATGTAATCCGGATAGCAAGTGGAACTCTACGACTTTTGACTTTCAAACTATGACAGATGGCCATTAAAAGATATGAACTATGAACCGAGTCTCCATTAAACTTGCTATTAAAGATGGATGAAGGATATTGGAGTGACACTCGAGGATTACCTCCTGGGCCACGGGAGAGGACTTTTGATGGCATAAGACTTTTGGACTACGGCCCCGTATGCCAGGTTAAAGGCATTACCTCCCGCCTCGGGGAGCATAATGAGAGGATACAGCTTTAGGTTGTGGGGTTACACACAACTCGTCCTCGATGTTGTCCGCTCCCGTCCGGTCCCTAAAGATGATAAGAATTTCCAATGGTTTTTATCAGTTTTCAGAAGACAAGATAATAAGAAAAAGAATAAAGAAATTCCAAACTAAAGAAGAAACGATATGATGATTTTCGTATGCTAAGATATTTTGATTCGCTTTTATATATGTTTATGTTTTCTGCATGTGTGTATCTTGCTGGGCTTGGTTGCTCATTCTTGCTATTTTCATATGAAGAAAGGCTTATGGAGGACGAAGTTGAGTAAGGCCCTATGAAGTATTTAGATGATATAAATGACCGAAGCAGATCTATGAAGGGCTTAATTTATTTTTCCTTTTTATGTTTGAGAAGACGTGTAAAACGATTCCGCTGTTTAAGACTCTATGGATGTTGTTAGTATATTTCCGTGATTTCTTTTTGGTTAATGTTTTAAAAGGTTTAGTAAGCATCTCAGACTTTCAAGTCTGGCTAACCTTAATGTTGGCCTACCTGTTGTGAAATTAAAATCGGAAGGCCAACTCATGCAGTTCGCCCTCAATCAATCCTGTGAAAGAAAGAAAAGTAAATTTTTTTATGTCCATTAATATTTATTTATTAATTATCTTTTTAAGACTTGACGGCGGCTTTATGTTGGAATAAGGCCGGTCCGTCACACAAGTAAACCTAACTTCTAATTCTAACTTAGTTCTAACCTAAATTATTGGATTAGGATAACTACAATTATTTGGTCTAATTTAATCATCCAACACCTTCATCTATGTGAGATCCCGATTCAAAAACGTGATAATTATGGAAAAATTATGTAGATAAAAATCATGTTCAGGTTTAAGTATGGTAAAAAATTTGATACCAAAGCAAAATAAGGCAAAATAGGCCAAAACAGGAGGGGCGCTCAAGCACAAATACTGCCACCTAATGGCTGCACGAGGCGACATGGGAGTGGTTGAGGCTTATGAGGGTTGTGTTCAACAGGCGGTCAAGCACCAACCCAGGCACAAATTTGCAAGAACTAGTGCATGAAGACCGCTCAACCGGTGCTTGAGCGCTGGCCCTCGGGTGGGTCATGTGCCTACTTTCCTTTCGTTTTATAAAGGGGATTTTGGTGAGGGGAGAGGGAGAACACGACAGTAGCAGTGAAGGAAGAGGAAAGTGGAAGAAGGAAGAGGGAAAAGAGAAGGAAGAGGGGAAAATCCACCGATCTGATCTGATTTGGGTAAAAATAACAGTAGATTGAGCTCAGGCACGTATACTTCGAATGTTATTTACCATTTTTACAGTGTTTTAATATCTCAGACACGGTATTTATACTTTAAATCCATGATTCTACATGTTTATTGTAAATAAAGCATATTTCTCCTAATTAAACACACAGATTTCATGTTTACTGACATGTACTATAATATATACCTCCGATTTTATGTAAATACATGCTTTTGGTGTTCGTTTATTATCCAAACTATTTGGTGAAACCCTAAGCAAGAAAATGAAGGGATTTAACGATTTTAATCCATAATTTTTGGTATGTAAATGTTGATGCACAATGAGACAATGACCATGTTAGGATTTGTAACTAAAAAATTTACATGGAATTGCACTGCTAAGTTTCGAGAATTTTTGAAGCATTCTGAAGGATTAATCGTGGAGTTCTGACTGATTTTCTAAAGAATGATAGATTATAAGTTTTCTAATACTGTTAATTCAGACCCAGAATTGATATACGGACATGTGAGGTTCTCCGACATGCGTTAGGAGATTACGGTGATAATCGGGGATAACTCCGTCCACGGAGTCATACGTGGTCTGCCCTTCCTCAGGGCATTACTGGAATTGATCCTAGAGGTTATATATCCTCCATTGGCTCTGAATTGTGTGCCCAAAAATATAATCGGTCCCTATTATCATCATAGTTTTTGGTCTTGGATTGTGTGGCGAAAACATAATCTATCCCTGATTATTCGTCCCCTCGGCTAGTAGGGTACGCTAGTTGGGTCCCTAGGATATTAAACTAGAGTTTTAAGGAACAAATGAGATTTGGAACTATTTTATGGATTTCGATATGTGTTAAATAGAATTATGTTTTCTTTCGGTTTTCTATGAATGCTTTTGTTCTTTTAATCTTACCGTAGTCCATAAATGCTTCTCTTTTCTGATGTTATCATAGTTTTCTATTCTAATGACTATATGTTTGCATGAAAGTATAAATTATGATTATCAAAACCTGTTTATATCGAATTAGGCTTTTCTCATAATTTCTAAATATGTTCATATTCTTTAACAGTTTTCTATGATCTTCTGTATTTATATTCTGCTAATATTTTTGTAATCATTGCCTTGTCACATTTATACTTTATATGCAACTGTATCCGCTTCACTGTATTATGTTCTACATGAGAGTATTATATTCTATATGTTTTAGTACCTTATTGGGATTCAGCTCACTATTTTATTTTCCCCCTCTAGATAAGGTTATAGAGACGATACCGAATAATCCGGCATTACTAGAGATTAGCAAGGAAGGTTCTGGAGCCCAGGTGAAGCCTCGAAGATTATCTTGAAGTATTTTAAAAAATTTGATAGTTCTGTATAATCCATAGAGTTTTGTAAAGAAATGTATGTATAAATAATTGTAGCATGTTTTATAAATTGTTAGAACTGTATTTATGCTTCCGCAGTTGATATATTGGGTATAGATGTTTCCACTATATGTTTTCTGATTTTGCACAGGTCCTAGATGGTATCTCTCATCTAAATTCAGATATAGTTGATTGGATAGTTGATCTAAAGCCATGGATGTTATTTGAGATCCTATGAATAGTGTTATATAAGAATTGTGGTATTTTGGATAGTTGTGTGCTTGTACTGGTTCTGCTTTTGTGTTATGGTCATAAGTTTGAGGTTTGGCTAATGAGTATGCTCCGTACAGGTGTAAATAAGTAGGCTGTACTTTTGGTTTTTGTCTAGTTATAGAAGAGACTTTGTCAAATTTTCTATATAAGTTAAATAGTTTAAATTTATATATTCTATTCTGTATCTGTCTGATGGAGGCTTCTATAAGGATTATGATCCGTTCAATCGCAATTGGCATCAGAAAAAATAAGATACCTTAGGAATGATTTGAATCGTATGCGAAAGCTTAAGAAACAGTTATGGCTAACCGAATCAGTTGAGATAGATATAGACTGATTAAGTTAGGATAGAAAATCCTAAGTGTTCTAGCTTGCATAAGTTAGGATTGATTTGAGTTAGGACTTAGTTGTGATGGAACGGATCCCAATCCTTTTAGGACCCTATGTCAAATACATACAGAACAAAGTCCATAAATTTAAATTATTTAACTTCTATAGAAATTTGAGCAGAGTTTCCTCTGCACCTAGATCAAAACCAAAAGCACAACCTGTATTAAACAATCTATACAAGAACACAACTAATCAAATACCACAATCCATCCTATAACACGCATAACAAAGGATCATAAATGCCATCCATGATTTTATTTCAACAATCCTAACTATTATACCAGAATCCATAAGGGAGATGTCATCTAGGACTTCTACAAAATCTAAAGTATAGAATAGTGGAAGCATCTACATCCTTAACAGAGACCCTACGGAAGCAATTACAAAACATTCATCATAATGTCAACACAACGTAACATCATTTCATATTATCATAATACACAATATTTATTTTAAAATGCTTGGTACAAGAATCCAAAATCCTTTGATCCATCGAAGTCCTCTAAGGTCTTCCAAACTTACGAGCTTTCTCTTCTGTATGTAACCAAAATAGTGAGAACATACAGTTATATATATATACAGAACATATATGTACTTTCAAATGAGAACTTAAAAAGGGATGTGGGAAATTCATGCATGCAGGCGAGAGAACATAAGCATAAATACGATGCAAAGTATTAGGAAACCTATTGCAGTGCAGAATACCAGAAAACCTATAATTTCAGATCCTTAGTTCCTGATTTAGAATTCGGTTTGAAGTCCATATTTCGGAACCTTAACCTAATTCTCGGTTCAAAATCCTTATTTCAGAACATTCGCCTAGTACTCAGTTCAGAGTTCTTATTTCAGAACATTCTCCTAGTTCTCGGTTTAGAATCCTTATTTCTGAACATTCGCCTACTCTCGATTCAGAGTCCATATATCAGAGCATTAACCTAGTTCTCAGTTCAGAGTCCATATATCAGAACATTAACCTAGTTCTCGGTTCAGATTCCTTATTTTAGAACATTCACCTAGTTCTCGATTCAGAATCCTTATTTTAGAACATTCACCTAGTTCTTGGTTCAGAATCCATATATCAAAGTGTTATCCTAGTTCTCAGTTCAGAGTCTGTATATCAGAACATTAACCTAGTTCTTGGTTCAGAATCCTTATTTCAAAATATTTGCCAAGTTCTCAATTTAGAATCCTTATTTCAGAACATTCACCTAGTTCAGAATCCTTATTTCAGAATATTCAATTTCCTTTTACATTTGTTATCCTCCATACTTTACATCCTAAGGTTAGGATTATTTCTGTTCAGTTTAGGCCTTATATACCTCCAAACTTTACATCTCGAGGACAGGATGATTCTTATTCGGTTTAATCATTTACAAACCCTTCGTGCCTTACATCGCAAGGGTAGGATGGTTTCTGTTTATTTTAATCTGTACATACCCTCTATATTTTACATCCCAAGGGCAGGATGATTTCTATTATTTTAGCTTTTACATACCCTCCATACTTTACATCTCAATGGCAGGATGATTCTTATTCAGTTTAATTATTTACCAACCTTCCATACTTTACATCCCGATGGTAGGATGGTTTCTGTTTACTTTAATTTGTACACACCTTCCATACTTTACATCATGATGGCAGGATGATTTCTGTTCAGTTTGATCTTTACATACCCTCCATACTTTATATCCCGAGGGCAGGATGATTTCTGTTCAGTTTAGTTCCTTACATACCCTCCATACTTTATATCCCGATGGCAGGATGGTTTCTTTAGTTCAATTACTTATTATTCAGTGCAGTTTTGATATCTATTATTTAGTATTTTGATGCAGCAATCTAAGGATGAGGTCATGGACTAGCTATACCAGAATCCAACTACTTTACTTAACAAAGGGCATTTTTATCCTTATTTCCTTAGCCATAAATTCTCCTGACTACTAAAACCTTTCTAATTTATACGACTAAACCATCAATCTATTTCAGAGCTTCTCTATGACTTAGCAATACAGTTTTAGATTAATTCCTCAAATGCAATTTATCAGATAAACCTCATCTGACCTCCAATTAGCATTTCCATCTCAAGATTCATATATTTCTTCTTATTCTTTAACCCTTAACTTATCGTATTTCAGTCAGTCAGTTAAACCTTATTTGATAATCCTTCAGATAACTTCAGAACCCCAGAAGATTAACGGTGCATCCTATTGGATGTTTTAGACTAAACCTTAATCGAAAATCCTTTAAATAGCTTCAAAACCTCTCAGAAGCTCTACAGTATATTCCTGTGGGGCTTTTTAGACTAAGATTACCTCATAGTTCTTAGCATATTACAGGATTATAGTTACATCTAAGAATTTAGGGAACTTATACATAAAACTCCCAAATTTTGACCTAGGGTTTCGTACAGGATGGTCGGACCATCATCAAACACCCTACACATGTACAGTCATGAAACTGAAGCCCTATGTTGAGATATATACAGATAATCTTGAAATCTATCCCATTAATTTACATAAACATGCTTCGTATGCATTAAACAAAGAGAAACAGTGATTTAGAGCATAAATACATTTTTAGAGATATAGAAAAACGGTAAAAACTATAATGGCCTAGATCCTAGAAGATAGAAAATCCCCAATGTCAAGTTACAATTACATAGGAAAAATGAGTTAAGGATAGTAATCCGGTCAACAAGTGTTGACCGGAGGTGTGAAAGAGTGATCCGGACAACGAGTGTTGACCGGAAGGCATGATGGAGTAATCCGGTCAATGAGTGTTCACCGGAAGGCGTGATGAAGGAGTAATCCGGTCAACATAAAATGTTGACCGGAAAGCGTGAATGGAAGGAAGGACGGGAAAGAGGAAAGTAATCCGGTCAACGCCAGTTAGTTGATCGGAATGTATTTAAATGAGAAACATGAATCTGGTCAAGGTCAGTTAACAAGAAATGAATAAGGAAACTCTTTGAAAATGTAGAAACCATAAATAACCTAGAAATTAATAAGGAAACTCTTTGGGAATGTAAAGCCATAAATAACATACTCCGAAACATCCCCCTGTGTGGCCAAACCCAAACGACGGCCGTCAGACCCAAGGCTTATAAATACGAACTAGAAGGCGTGTAAAAGAGGCATGCAATAGAGTTTTTTAGTAAATGGAGACCAAAAGTTCAACGCGAAGTAAAAGAAATCCAGGCAAGAATACTCACCCCTGTTTTAGGTTCATGTTTATGCATGTTTACAACGTTAGTATATCTGATATTTTTATGAATTTATGTTTCAGTATGCATGATGTTTGTTCTGTTCCTTTGATTTAAGGAAGAATCATTTTTAATCATGATATTCGATTGTGTTCTACTTGAAGTATGATTATTTGTCGACTTATATGAACTTTGATAATTGCATGTTTAAAGAAAAGACTTCCAACCTATGAGAAAAAGAACTCCGGCCTTCAGTAAAAAGAACTCCGGCTTTTATTAAAAAGAACTCCAGCCTTTTGAGAAAAGAACTCCGACTTTCAGTAAAAAGAACTCCGACTTTTAGAAAAGAACTTCGGATGGCCTTTTGAGAAAAGAACTTCGGCTGGCCTTTTGAGAAAAGAACTCCAGCTTTCAGTAAAAAGAATTTTGGCTTTTAGAAAAGAACTCCGGTTTTTTAGAAAAGAACTCCGGCTGTTGAGAAAAGACCTCCGACCTTTTTAGAAAAAGAACTTCGGCCTTTTTAGAAAAAGAACTTCGGCCTTTTTAGAAGAAGAACTCCACCCTTGTTAGAAAAGTACTCCGATTTTTAAGAAAAAGATTTCCTACTTTGACGAAAAAGACCTCTAACTTTTACTCAAAGAATCTTCGGCTTCAAGAAGATTAAAAGGCTACACGGACTTCAATTGTTGAAATTAAAGAACAAAGGCTATAAGAATAAGGAAAAACATATGTAATCCGGACAGCAAGTGGAACTTTACGACTTTTGACTTTCAAACTATGACGGATGGCCATCAAAAGACATGAACCAAGAACCGAGTTTCCATTAAACTTGCTGTTAAAAATGGATGAAGGATATTGGAGTGACACTTGAGGACTGCCTCCTGGGCCACGGGGGGGGGACTTTTGGTGGCATAAGACTTTTGAACTCCGGCCCTGTATGCCGCGTTAAAGGCATTACCTCCCGCCTCGGGGAGCATAATGAGACGATACGGCCATAGGTTGTGGGGTAGCACACAACCCTTTCTCGATGTTGTCCGCTCCCGTTCGGTCCCTAAAGATGATAAGAATTTCGAATGGTTTTTTATGAATCTTCTGAAGACAAGGTAATAAGAATAAGAATAAGGAAATTCTGAACTAAAGAAGAAATTAAATGGTAATTTCACATGTTAAAGTTATAATATAAATCCTTACTTTGATCTAATTATATGTATGTTTATATTTTCTGCATGTCATTATCTTGCTGAGCTTTATAGCTCATTCTTGCCAATTTTCAGATTACGAGAGGCTTATGGAGGACGAAATTAAGTAGAACCATATGAAATAGCTAGACGGCATAGCTGGCCAGTGCTGATCAATGAAGAACTTGATGTTTTTATTTTGATGTTTTGGGAAGACTTGTAGAACAGTTCCGCTGTATAAGAATTTATGGTTAATAGTATATTTCCGTAATTGCTTTATGGATGAATTAAATTGATATTTCTAGTGGCATCTCATGTCAAGGTCTTCATGTCCGACCAACCTTAATGTTAGCCAGCCAAGTTCGAAATAAAAACTGGAAGGCTAGCTTATGTAGTTCGGCCTCAAGTGATCCTGTGTATAAAAGAAAGGCTTATTCATGTGAAAGAAAAGAAAATTTTTTTATGTCCACCTAGTTGTTTTCTATTATCTATTTTGATGCAATGATTTAGGCTTGACGGCGGCTTTATGTGGTGGAATAAGGCCGGTCCGTCACAGTTTGTATCAGAGATAGAATTGAGATACTTTAGGTCAATTTAAATCAATACGGAAACTTAGGACAGGATTAGTTAAGGCAAGAAGAGGGTTAGCTTTACTTATGCTTTGAACGGAATAATTTGTGATAGTCACCCTTGGCTAGTAGACTGACAAAAATGCTCTTTTCAGAAAATAAAGTCGTCACTGAAGTCATGTCTAATAGAGGAAGGCGAACCATTCGGATTAAAAACTCTTGGGATCCGGAGGCAAGGTAGTTGAACCTACTAGATAGGATGGCTGATGTTATAGAAGCCTTGGCACCACCAACTCTGGTGACCACCCCAATTCCTGTTCAATAGGAGAGGTCGGTTTACGATTGCTTTACCAACGAGCGAATCCCTGAATTCTCAGGAGAACCCGACCTATTGAAGGCAGACACCTAGATCCAACGACTAAAGAAGGTGTTTGCTGTGATTAAGTGTCCTGCTGAAGATATGGTTCTGTTTGCTACCCATAAGCTGGCAGGTGAGGCCCACCACTGGTAGGAATTGCGGAAGAGAGTTTTCGAGGTACCAGACAGGGACATTACTTGGTAAATATTTGAAGTAGTATTCTTTGAAAAATACTTCCCAGCTAACGTTCGCGGACAGAAAGAGGATGAATTTCTTCGCTTAAGGCAAGGTACTCGCTCTGTGGCCGAGTACAATGCAAAGTTTGCAGAGCTATCTCGTTACGTTCCCTATATAGTCGAAGACCAGGAGAGGAAAGCTAGGAGGTTCTTTCAAGGATTAAGAGATGATATTAGGAGGCACCTTTCAGCTGTGAAGTTGGCCACATACGGAGAGCTGCTAGAAAGGGCTGTCATTTATGAGGAGGAGCTGGAGAGAGGAGCATTTCTCAGGCAAAGAACTTTTAGTCAAGCTTCAAGGGCCAGTGCTAGTGGAGGCCCTTCTAAGAAAGCTAGATCGTTGAAGTCCCATGTGGAGCAGGACAAACCTGTACAGACTTCCCGAGCATCTAACAATGCATGTGATCATTACGAAAAATTGCATGAAGGGAAGCCGTGCTATAAGAAGCTAGGAGTCTGCTATAACTATGGCCTAGCTGGACACATGATCAAGAATTACCCACTCGCCAAACAAGCCCAAGGATTTAAGTCTCCCATTCCAGCTAAGGTGTTTTCCATTTCTGCAAAGGAGGCCGAAACCTCTACGGAGGTAGTGGAAGGTACACTTTCTATCTGTGGCACTTCTAGTCATGTGCTCTTTGACTCAGGATCTACCCACTTATTTGTCTCCCATGAATTTGTGAAGTATCTTACGACTCCCTCTCAAGTTCTTGGCTGCCCATTGATGGTCGCCTCACCCACAGGGTCGTCTGTAATCTTAAATGTGGTGTATTCAGAATGTCCAATAGAATCAAATGGCTGCGTGATGCCTGGCAATCTGGTTTTGCTGGAAATGAAGGGCTTCGATGCAATCTTGGGAATGGATTGGTTAGCAAGGTATCATGCCAGTATTGATTGTTTCTGAAAAAGAGTGGATTTTGCCATCCCTGGAAACAAGCCCTTCTACATTTAGGGAGTCGGGCATAAGGAAGCATCTTGCTTCATTTCGGCCCTCTATGCCTGGCACTTGATTGGTGATAGGTGCCAAGCTTACTTAGCATTCGCCAATGTGACTGAAGGACAAGGAACTCTGGAAAAAGAGATTCCTGTGGTACGGGAATTCGAAGACCTATTCCCTGATGAGTTACTTGGACTGTCGCCCACGCGAGAGTTGGAATTTGGAATAGAATAGGTGACAGGATCAGCACCAATATCCAAAGCACCATATAGGATGGCGCCAGCTGAACTTAAGGAGTTAAAATAACAAATCCAGGAGTTGTTAGATAAGGGTTTCATTCGGCCAAGTGTGTCGCCATGGGGTGCGCCGGTCCTGTTTGTAAGAAAGAAGGATGCGACCTTAAGCTTATGCGTGGATTATAGGGAACTGAACAAAATTACCACTAAGAATAAATATCCTTTACCAAGGATTGACGACCTCCTTGATCAGTTACAAGGAGCTTGTGTATTATCAAAGATCGACCTTAGATCCGGATACCATCAGCTTCGAATCAGAAGGGATGATATAGCAAAGACTGCTTTCCAAACTAGATATGGGCACTATGAGTTTGTAGTGATGCCTTTTGGGTTGACTAATGCGCCAGCCGTTTTTATGGACTTGATAAATCGAGTTTTTCAACCCTACTTGGAAAAGTTTGTGATAGTCTTTATTGATGACATCCTTATTTATTCGAAGAGCTATGAGGAACATGAGAAGCATTTAAGGACCACACTCCTGATCCTTAGGGAACACCAGCTGCTCGCCAAACTGAATAAGTGCGAATTTTTGATAGAGGAAGTGGGATTCCCTAGACACGTCATTTCCAAAGAAGGAATTTTCATTGACCCCAAGAAAGTGGAAGCAGTAGTGAAATGGAACCGGCCAACCTCTGTGACCGAAGTATGGAGCTTCTTAGGCTTGGCCGGATATTACAGACGGTTTGTGGAAAACTTCTCCCAAATCGCCATACCACTCATACAACTAATAAAGAAAGAGGCTAAGTTTGAGTGGACCGATGATTATGAAGGGAGCTTTTAGGCACTTAAAGACCGGCTAACTTCTACACGGTCCTGACCATTCCAAATGAATCAGGAGGGCTGATTGTCTATTGTGATGCCTCAAAGATTGGATTGGGCTGTGTGTTAATGCAACACGGAAGGGTAGTTGCCTATGGGTCACGACAGTTGAAGGATCATGAAAGAAATTACCCAACTCATGATCTGGAATTAGCTGCTGTAGTATTTGCACTGAAAATCTGGAGACATTACTTGTATGGTGATAAATTCTTGGTCTATTCCGATCATAAAAGTTTAAAGTATTTATTCTCTCAAAAGGAACTGAACATGAGGCAGCGAAGGTGGATTGAATTTTTGAAGGATTATGACTGTGAAATCCGATACGAGCCAGGTAAGGCCAATGTTGTTGCCGATGCACTAAGTTGGCAACCAAGTATTTTGGCAAGGATGCAAGTCAAGCAAATGGAGATGCTGGACTGTCTAATGTACTATGACATCCAACGATATGTTCAAGGAAAGTGAATGATTTTAGCATATCTTCAAGTCCAGCCGGAGGTGATAGATGAGGTTAAGGGAGGTCAGGTGAATGATTCTTTCCTGGTAAATATCATGAGTGATCTAGACAAAGATTCCCAATGTGATTTTCTTGTTAAGCTGGACAGAACATTAAGGTTTAGGGATCGATTATGTGTGCCGGACAACAAAGAATTGAAGGAGAAAATTTTGAAGGAAGCCTATAGATCTCAGTATACAATTCACCCGGGAATCAATAAGATGTACCAGGACCAAAAGAAAACATTCTAGTGGAGGAATATGAAGAGGGATATTGCAGCTTACGTGAAAAAATGTCTTGTATGCCGACAAGTAAAGGCCAAAAGAAAGAAGCCATCTGGCTTATTACAACCAATTTGCTTCAAGGCTAGAAATGGGAAGATATTGCCATGGACTTTGTGACCGGCCTACCAAGGACACCAAGAAACATGATGCCGTTTGGGTTATTGTTGACCGACTGACAAAGTCAACCCATTTTCTGGCAATCTAGATGACTTACTCCTGTGATAAACTGGCCCAGCTTTATGTAAATGAGGTTGTTAGGCTTCATGGTCTACCTGCCTCTATTGTATCAGATAGATACCCTCGCTTTGTTTCAAAGTTCTAGAAGTGTCTACATAAAGAATTGGGAACAGAATTAAAATTTAGTACTGCTTATCATCTGCAAACTGATGGCCAGTCAGAACGGATGATTCAGATCCTCGAGGATATGTTAAGGGCCTCGGTATTAGAGATGAAAGGGACTTGAGACAATTTCTTAGCTTTGGCAGAATTTTCATATAGTAATAGTTATCAAACCAGCATAGGCATGGCTCCTTTTGAGGCCTTATATGGAAGGAAATGTAGATCATCGATCCACTGGGAGGATCCTGGAGATAAAAGGATTTTAGGTCCAGAAATTATTAAGGAGACGACGGAAAAGATAAAATGAGTGCATCAGAATCTAAGAGTAGTCCAGAGCAGACAAAAGAGCTATGCAGACCGGAGGAGATTTGCATTAGAATTTGAAGAAGGCGATTTTGTATTCCTAAATTTGTCGCCTTCTAAGGGGACGTACAGATTCGGGGTAAAAAGAAGGCTGAAACCACGATTTATTTGCCCTTTTGAGATTTTAGAAAGGATCGGAGAAGTGGCCTACAGACTTGCACTCCCACCAAGCTTGGCAAAAGTACATGACGTGTTTCATGTATCAATACTTAGGAAGTATGTCCATGATCCTACTCATGTAATTGAATTCGAGCCTCTGGCAATTGACAAGGATTTATCTTACGTAGAAGAACCAGTACAGATTTTAGATCAAAGAGAACAAAGGCTACGCACCAAATCAATCTCTTTAATAAAGGTACTCTGAAAAAATCACTCATCCGAAGAAGAAACTTGGGAACGAGAGGAAGAGATTCGAAACAAGTATCCCTATCTATTTTCTAGCGGTTAGTAACTTCATTTAAAATTTCGAGGATGAAATTCCTGTAAGTAGGGGAGATTGTAATGACCCAGATCCTAGAAGATAGAAAATCCCCGATATCAAGTTACAATTACCTAGGAAAAACGAGTTAATGATAGTAATCCGGTCAACAAGTGTTTACCGGAAGGCATGAAAGAGTGATTCGGACAACGAGTGTTGACCGGAAGGTGTTATGGAGTAATCCGGTCAACGTAAAATGTTGACCGAAAAGCATGAATGGAGGAGTAATCCGGCCAACGTAAAATGTTGACCAAAAAGCGTGAATGGAAAGAAGGACGGGAAAGAGGAAAGTAATCCGGTCAACGCCAGTTAGTTGACCGGAATGTATTTAAATGAGAAACATGAATCCGGTCAAGGTCAGTTAACCAGAAATTAATAAGGAAACTCTTTGAAAATATAGAAACCATAAGTAATCTGAAAATTAATAAGGAAACTCTTTGGGAATGTAAAGCCATAAATAACATACTTCGAAACATTCCCCCTGTGTGAGGTTCCAAATTTAAAATATAATTAATATGAGACAATCATCATAACAATAAATAATACTAGACTTATTGGATGCCTAAATAACAGCATTGGAGGAAACTTGGTGAAAATCTTTGGAATTGTGGTTGAAGTGCTGCCGGCAGGCTGCTTGCTCAAGCCCCCGCTCGAGCTGAAAAACAAGTAGTTCCCCGCCTGCTACACGCTCGAGCCCCACTCGAGCCGAAAAACCAGTAGCTTCCCCGCTTGCTACACGCTCGAGCCCGTTTGAGCGCATGTTCCAGAATCTTCCAGAACCTTCCAGAAACAGCCAGAACCGGCCGCTCGCTGGTCGCTCGCCGGGCGCTCGAGCGACCCGACTAGTATAAATACGCAGCCAGCTTCATGAATCTTCGTTTTCCCCACTTTTTTCCCACTTTTTCCAGAGCATTCTGGCGAGAGAGAGAGAGAGAACGCCGAGCCTAGTGAGAGAAAGCAGGAAATCGAGGTGTAGAGTCCGAATCCTACCGAAAGCCAGTTATCAAAGTGATAGCACGCGTCAAGGTAAGTGTTCTCATACTCACTATTTGCTCTCTTTCAATTTTTATTCGATCTCCGTCAAATATTATCGTACCGATACCCACCCAAAATGTGGAGAATGTATAACCCATGAATTATACTCCATGAATGTGTGAATATTTATTGATGGCGTTGGTTGAATCGTTCGATTTGTTATCACGAAACCCTAACCCTCACCTAAATTCGGGATTCACTGTTTTCCCCTTCAAACTATGATAATTTGACCTCAAATTATGAATCACCACGTCCCGAATAAGTATACATACCGACCGGGCATCCGATTTCACAAGAAATGACCCGTTTGCGGCGTCCGAACGCTCTAAAATGCTATTGTCACTGTTCATCCGAGGAACAATGGAAATTTTGCATGTTCTTACCCAATATCTAACTGACCATATGTGAATGCAAGCTTGAAATCATGAAATTAAGCAACGATTGACATGATACGGGCTCCGGAGGACCCCGAGGAGAAATTGGCTCATGAACGGTAAGAGATTCCAATCTTTCCTAATTTTTGGTAAGCATAAATGCTTAAATTCCAAAGCGAAATGAAAACCGATGAGTAACGGAGGGAAGTCCAAAATGTGATATGGATGATGGAACCTCCCAAATGGCAGGAGATATGATACATGAGATATGGTGGACTTTCTCTCAAATGAATATGGCAATAGAATCATGAAACTAGGACCATGGACTTTTAGATGGGTAGTATTCTCTGGCTTGACACGTCCATCATGGTAGAAACTCGAAGAATACTTGGGCCACATATTCTGGTCGCTTGTGTGTAAGCAGGTGGTGTCCATGTCACACCTTAGGATACTATTATAGAAGAACGAGAACTGCCCTGGTACCCCGAGGGAATGGGGCGATTATATCGCACGATGTGCACGACCCCCCGGCTGGGTCGTAAAAGATAAGCCCTCACGGCCTTAGATCATGTAGAGTATCATGATCCTTTCCTCGTTCTCTCGCATCGTTTGCTAGTACGACCTACTGGCCCTGGTCCGCAAAGATTAAAGTAAATTGAGAAAGCATGTTCAAATGGTAATTAAAGGTGCCAAAATATGACAAATGACAAATTGGTTCTTCTAAGTATTTCCTTCCTTTCACGCTTTTATATGGTTTCCCCCACCTTACTATCGTTTCCATTATGAATCTGTCTTTTGATAGTGATGTGTGTTTACACTTGCTGGGCGATAAGCTCACCCTTGCACTCTCTCTTTTCAGATGAAAATGCCCTGATGCCCGACGAGACCGAATAGGACAAAGAAGCAAGATAGGCGACGTGGATTTTGAAGAGCCTCGAGGATCTAGCTTGATTATGTATGACATGGAAATTTTGTGGATGAATGGTTTTGATTCTTGTATACTATGGTTGTCACGCTTCCGCAGTTTGTACTTGTGGTTATGCTTGGGTTCTTATAGTTGGCATCTTTACCTAAGCCGACGTCATACCTAAGTTGTGACGCCGGTGCCACTACAGGAGTTTAGTGGATCTGAGATCCAGTGTATAATGAATTTGTGGATATTGTGCAGAGTTTCATACAGGTATTTCTATCTCGTTGAATGTTCAAGTTACAAACGAAATTCTGCCCAATTTTCTACAGAAATTTATAATATTAAATTATATTGGTTTATTGACGGAAGGGTTATCGAAAAGAAAAATAACCCGGTCCATCACACCCTGTGTGGCCAAACCTAAACGATAGCCGCCAAACCCAAGGCCTATAAATAAGAACTAGAAGGCGTGTGAAAGAGGCATGCAATAGAGTTTTCAAGTAAAGGGAGAGCAAAAGTTTAAGGCGAAGTAAAAGAAATCCAAGCAAGAGTACTCAGCCCTATTTTAGGTTCATGTTTATGCATGTTTACAACGTTAGTATATCTGATATTTTTATGAATTTATGTTTCAGTATGCATGATGTTTGTTCTGTTCCTTTAATTTAAGGAAGAATCGTTCTTAATCATGATGTTTGATTGTATTCTGCTTGAAGTATCATTATTTATCGACTTATATGAATTTTGATAATTGCATGTTTAAAGAAAAGACTTCCAACCCTTGAGAAAAAGAACTCCGGCCTTCAGTAAAAAGAACTCCAGCTTTCAGTAAAAAGAACTCCGACTTTAAGTAAAAAGAACTCCGGCCTTTTGAGAAAAAAGAACTCCGACTTTCAGTAAAAAGAACTCCGGCTTTTAGAAAAGAACTCCGGTCTTTTGAGAAAAGAACTCCGACTTTCAGTAAAAAGAACTCCGACTTTTAGAAAAGAACTCCAGCTTTTTAGAAAAGAACTCCGGCTTTTAAGAAAAGACCTCCGGCCTTTTTAGAAGAAGAACTCCACCCTTGTTAGAAAAGTACTCCCGTTTTTAACAAAAAGATTTCCTACTTTGACGAAAAAGACCTCTGACTTTTACTCAAAGAATCTTCGGCTTCAAGATGATTAAAAGGCTATATGGACTTCAATTGTTGAAATTAAAGAACAAAGGCTATAAGAAAAAGGAAAAACGTATGTAATCCGGACAGCAAGTAGAACTTTATGACTTTTGACTTTCGAACTATGACGGATGGCCATCAAAAGATATGAACCAAGAACCGAGTTTCCATTAAACTTGCTGTTAAAGATGGATGAAGGATATTGGAGTGACACTTGAGGACTGCCTCCTGGGCCACGGGGGGACTTTTGGTGGCATAAGACTTTTGAACTACGGCCCCGTATGCTGCGTTAAAGGCATTACCTCCCATCTCGGGGAGCATAATGAGACGATATGACCATAGGTTGTGGGGTAGCACACAACCCTTTCTCGATGTTGTCCGCTCCCGTTCGGTCCCTAAAGATGATAAGAATTTCGAATGATTTTTTATGAATCTTCTGAAGACAAGGTAATAAGAATAAGAACAAGGAAATTCTAAACTAAAAAAGAAATTACATGGTAATTTTACATGTTAAAGTTATAATATAAATCCTTACTTTGATCTGATTATATGTATGTTTATATTTTCTATATGTGAGTATCTTGTTGGGCTTTGTAGCTCACTCTTGTAAATTTTCAGATGATGAGAGGCTTATGGTGGACGAAATTAAGTAGAACCATATGAAGTAGCTAGACGGCATAACTGGCCGGTGCTGATCAATGAAGAACTTGATGTTTTTCTTTTGATGTTTTAGGAAGACTTGTAGAACAGTTCCGCTGTATAAGAATTTATGGTTAATAGTATATTTCCGTAATTGCTTCATGGATGAATGAAATTGATATTTCTAGTAGCATCTCATGTCAAGGTCTTCATATCCGACCAACCTTAATGTTGGCCGGCCAAGTTTGAAATAAAAACCGGAAGGCCAACTCATGTAGTTCGGCCTCAAGTGATCCTATGTATTAAAGAAAGGCTTATTCATATGAAAGAAAAGAAAAATTTTTTATGTCCACCTAGTTGTTTTCTATTATCTACTTTGATACAATGATTTAGGCTTGACAGCGGCTTTATGTGGTGGAATAAGGTTGGTCCGTCACAAAAACAGAGGGTAACGTCCAGGGTACACTTGCCTTAGCCTACTATACTGTTATTTTTACTCGAATCGGGTCGAAAGTGGTGGATTTCTTCTCTTTCCTTCCCTTCCTCCTTACTCTCCTCTTCGTGCTTTCTGCCATTCTATCGTGATTTTCCCCTCTCTCTCTCCCCAACATCCTCTTTTAAAACCAAAGGAAAGAATGGTCACATGAGGAAAGCATGGCCAGCGCTCGTGCGCCAGTCAGGAGCTCATCGAGCGCTGGCTTTCACAAATTGGTGCCCCGGGTGAGTGCTTGAGCGCACCCATCGTAAGCCCATCATGCTCCTATGTCACCTTAGGTGACCAGCGAGTGCATGCTTTCATAAAATGGCACCTTCCCGACGCTCGAGCAGCCATCGAGCACCAGCCCCCCTTTCATCATCCCTCTTTGCCTACTTTAGCTAATTTTTTCTTCGGTATCCATTTATCCATTGTTCTTAAACCTAATCATGATTATTATCAACTTAATTATTCCATAATTACCATGTCTCAGGATTGAGATCTGCAAAATCCCTCGTGGGACTCCAGTTCCGGTCAACAAATTTATACCATTAAAGTGGCTTTGCACCTACATAACATTCCTTCCTCCAATCAAACGTTGATTACTTTTTCACAATTCACAACATCCACAAAAGAATATATATATCAAGAGATAATCCCAAAATTTACAAGGTGAGGGTAACATAATATGTAATTTAGGAAAGAATACACAAATCCCCCAACTTAAATAAAACAGAAATCAAACTTCTCAAAAGAGAAAATACCTTCATTCACGCTTACAAGGGCCTTAATGCCTTGAACTATTACCGTGAGTGCCTTGATTGCTAATAGTCTCCTTGGTTGGGGATAATTTTTACCCAGGTGACCTTGCTGACCACAATTAAAGCAGGCCCCCATTGCTTTATAACAGATCATCCCCGGATGCCTCCTTCTACACTGTACACAATCCACCTTAAATTCTTGAGGACCGATCACTGATCAAACTTCGGTAATACTCTTTCCTTTATCTCCTGCCTTTGTCCTCTTTGATGGCTCGAAAGACTTCAAACTCAGCCCTACACTAGTATTCATCCGGCTAGCTGGTCTCTCAGCATGGGATTTCTGTATCTCCAACTCCTTTTCATATATTAGGGCTCTATCTAGTATATCCGCATACGATTGGAGCTTTAGAGTCGCCAAATGCCCTCTAATATCATCCCCTAATCCTTGTTGAAACTTCTTTGCCTTCTTTAATTCATCCTCCACAAAATATGACACAAATCGAGACAATGCAGTTAACTTAGCATCGTATTCTGCTACTATTTGGCTCCCCTGTTTAAGTCGCATAAATTCTTGCTCCTTTTGATTTCGAAGGCTGGGAGGGAAATATTTTTCTATAAAAGTTTCTTCAAATATTTTCCAAGTAATCACATTATCGAGCGCACCTAATGCCCTTTTCTTCATCTCCCACCAACTTCAGCTTCGCCTCCCAACTTATATACCGCAAAAGAAACTTTTTCTTTATCGGATCACCACAAAGATCTTCTTCATCCTCTGAATCTAGATATCTGCCTTTATCGGATCAGGTTCACCTTGGAATTTAGGTGCTCTCTCTGCCTTTAAACTATCATACATGGTCAGAGCAGGATTTACTGGAACTGGCTCAGGTGTAGGGACCAGAGCCATATGACGCTACTCTATTGATTCAGCAACATTCGTCATTCTTCCTAATAAGTTCACATATTCAACTTCTCAGTCAGGAGGAGTACTAGAGCCTCCACGATTATTTCTTCTACTCCATCTACTCGCCATGGTATATCCTATATCCACAAGCATTACAATATTAGACAACCTCGAATAATAAGACCAAAAGAAAGGACTTAAAATAAATCATGGCATCCAGAATAAAATCCTTAAAGCCGGTCTTTAGACCTTCCTTTTGGCCCTAATCGCTCCTTTCTTTCCTCAACCTAAAGCGGTTCAATCTAAACCTTCAATTTCAATTCAATTTGCCTTAGCCCAAAATCGATATCAATCTACTTCATCACTAGGTCTCGGTCTATCTCAAACCTACTTATACTAGCTAGGATACCTAGGACGTAATTCATCCTATGTCCATTCCTACTCAGTCGATCATTCATAGTCATTTTCTAAGCTTCTGCATACGATTCAGATCATTTCTAAGGTATCTTGTTTTCTGTGATACCAATTATGACGGAATGGATCACAATCCTTATAGTGTAAAGACCGCAATCTCATAAACTAGGAACGTAATTTAGGACGACTTATGTAATTCAGATTATGATGAAATTAATCCAAAATAGTCTTTGACAAATATGCTAGCCTCCTATGTCTTTGTTTTTTTGTATACTCAAGCCCGATTCCTTTAATTTAATTTTTGAACCTAAAAGCCAGGAATTAATTCAGGATGTGTTAGGCAATCCAGATTTTGAGGTAAATAATCCCAATTGATCATTGACAAGTAGACTAACTTTCCATGTATTCGTTTCCCAATACCCCGACATCCGATCTTTTAAATTTCCCTTCAAACCCGAAAGACAGGGATGTAAATCGGGAGATGATAAGAAATTCAATTTGGGATGAAATTAATACTAGACGATCTTTAGTGTCTATACTAAGTTTCCATGTTCTAAAATTTTTACCAACGCATACCCGAACACCTTAAATTAAATCCTTCAAGATAATAGGCAAAATGAAAATTTTCACTCCGGTTGATGAAAACTGCTGTTGGAAGCCATTTTTGCCAAATTTCTAAGGAAACAAATTGGTCACACACATGGGATATTATGTGTATAAGACCCTCCCCACACTTAGAAAAATTTAGAGAACCAAAATGACCCTCAAAACCCCACGGCAGCAGCCACATGACAATAGGAGAAAATTCAGCAACAAGGAGGACTTGGATAAATTTGATTTGGCAGTTGTGCCAACGAGTAAATTAGGTGGATTTTTCACTCCATGTTGGACTATAGTAAGTATAAAATATAAAGAATTAAGGACACATTATATATTAAAAGGAAAAATGGGGAAAAGAGGCATGAAGGTGGCATGCATCAGCAGCTAGGATGCTGATGCACGACGCCTCTTGGCCGGATCAGCAGCCAAGTTTCCCTATCTTCTAAGAAGCTTTTTGAGCAAATTAATTAGGATAAGTTCAGGCACAAATAATACTAAATACTGGCCCTAGATTGTAGCCTCATTATTTCCTAACAGAGGGATGATGAATCAGCTAAACACTGGTTACAATCTAATGCAACCACCAAGTTACTGCTGCATGCAGAAAATGGAGGAATGATACGAGAGTTTAGGGGATAAGATGAGTCAATTTATTTAAGGCATGAATAAGGTAAAAGAAGGGAACAGAGGAGAGATTGTGAAGCACAAAAAAATCGGGGGTAAAGTAAGGGAAAAGAGGAAGGAAACCAAGAGGCAGTAAGGAGAAGTCCAACTGAATAAATCAGCAAGTGTACTTCGACCCTTTCCTTGATTGTTGAGAAATATTTGGCTAATTTCTCTTGAGTATTCTTGATCCCATACTTGCATATACTTCCTTAATTATCATAAATTCATGAGGAGTTGCAAGAAAAAAAATTAAAAATTGGTGAACCGGCCCTGGACACATGATAGTGTCCAAAATCGGGCTCTGCTGTCGCAGTTCCTGATGTTTGCTTCATATCGACTACTAAATGGCCAAATTATCCAATGACCAAAACTGGTCAAATGATCCTTATTTAATGAAGTAAAAGTGGAAAAAAAAATGAGCCTCTGAATGGTTCAAGAAGGGGTTAAAAATCAGACCCAAACTCAGCTACAGAACCAGCTTACTGATTCTGCTGATGTTGAAATTTCAGTTTCTGAAATTTAGCCAAACACGCCTAAAAATGGATTGATCTGGAGTCCAACCCGACTCTATTTGCTAGTATTAGGTGTGGACTATCACCATGTAAACCGGAGGCCCGAGAAAATATGTGTCGGATACTGAACCGGATCCATGAACAGCAAGGGTCTTGCTAAACTGCTTCTTTGAGCAGTTGGGGAAATAATTTTAAATAAAATACAATCCAAACCCAAAATTTTCCAAATCAGTGCCAGAAGTTAGCTGAGACATTATAGGTAATATTCAAGTATCGGCCCATAAAAATAAGATCCAAATTAAATATGATTCGGACCCTCAAAGATGGAATAAAATCTGTCTGCATCAGCTGATGCTGATGCAGAATATCTTCTGGGAATTTGGTCTAAACCGGCCAATATTGACTTAGACCGGCCTAAACAAAATTTATTCTTAAAATTAAGTCCCTTGGCTACAAGAGGACACCCAAAACCGGTCAAAAATAGGCCTGATTGAACCATAAAAAAATTAGGGAAGCAGAACTGTCCTGGACAGTTCTGCTGAAACTCGACTAGGCAGTCTGTGTTGGCTGACTAAACCGGCCACCATCCGATCACCAAACCGGCTCAAATTTGGGCAAAAAATAGCTAAAACCCATATCCATGTTGCGTAAAAATGTATCGTGAAAATGGACTATATAACTCAGTGAACTAATCCCTCAAATCCTTCCCCGAACCGGTTCAGGTTAAGTGATAATTTGAGCCCTTTATTAAAAAGGATTGAACTGGGCCCAAATTTGACTAAAAATTGACCGAACCAATGACCAATCGACCCAAAAATGATATTGGGATAATTATAAAAAAATACGGGCTCAAAATAATAAGGAAACCCGGTTCCAAGCCTTAACCGAATCGGTTCACATGAACCGGGAAATTTTCGGAATATGAATAAAATATTAAACTAACTCAAGACCTACCCCGACTTGACTTACTAACATCAATAAGTATTGAATTAAATTATTTAAGCTCCGATAAATTAATTGGCCACCAAGTAGATTGAAAGACACTAAGTATGGAATAAAATTCTGTATGCATTTTTCTGCATGTTCAAGGCCTATGAAATATTATATTTGGATATCGTTTGCTATATTAAACTATATTCATGAAAGTTTGGAAAGGACTCCATGAAAATATAAAAAAAGTTTAGTGACGTTCAGTTAAGTTTGGTTATATGAGATCCCTTTAAAGTTGAAAAAGGATAATTGGACCATGGATCTTTTTCAAATGGTGATATTCCCTGGCATGCCTTTGGATATTACAGTGAAAAATCGAAGAATTATTTTTTACGGCCCATCCATTTAGGCCCGGTCTACCAGGATTATAGGTAGTATCGCCCGCCTTGGGGTGTAAGAAGGAGAATAAGAATTGGATTGTGGAATTAAGCATAATCCTGATTATGGAAGTAAGCACAATCTATCCTATTGTTAGGATATTTGCCTTAGATTGTGTGGATTAACGCAATCCTTTCTTTGATTTATCTACTCCGTTGTTGGTGAGACCTACTGGCCCTAGTCTCTAAAGATAAGGAAAAATAAATACAGTCAATAAAAGTTGGGAAATAAAGAAAGGTAAATGTATTTCACTTCATGTATTCGCTCCTATTTATCTATGGTAATGTATATTCTGTAAAAAATGCATGCCTTTGTATGTTATGTACATTGCTAAGTATTTGGCTGACTCGCTTACTGTTTTCACTTCCCTTCAGACGAGTCTCAAGAAATGACGAAGAACAAACAGGATTAAGAAAAAAGTTTGAGGTGGCCATAATTTTGTTATAACGTATATGTTGTACTTGGGATGATGAAAAGAAAAAAAATGTGTACTATATAATATTGTATTTTAGACATGTATTTTGATGATAATGAAATTGCTTCCGTTATGATATAGAATATATGCTTCCGTCAGGTTTAAATTCTTATGAATATCTAGTAAGCATCTTTCTTAATTTAGACTAATATCATGAATGAATAATGTAATATTAGAGCCAGTATAATTTATGACTAATGTTGAGATCTTGTCTATGATAATAATAATATTAATGATAAGTATAAGGACATATGACATGGGACGTCACATATAGGACCCTTTGTCAAATACATATAAAACAAAGTCCATAAATTTAAATTATTTGACTTTTATAGAAATTTAAGCAGAGTTTTCTCTGCACCTAGATCAAAACCAAAAGCACAACCTATATTAAACAATCTATACAAGCACACATCTAATCAAATACCACAATCCATCCTATAACACGCATAACACAGGATCACAAATACCATCCACAGCTTTATTTCAACAATCCTAACTATTATATCAGAATCTATAAGAGAGATGCCATTTAGGACCTGTATAAAATCCAAAGAATAGAATAGCAGAAGTATCTCTATCCTTAACAAAATCCCTACGGAGGCAATAACAAAGCATTCATCATAATGTCATCACAATGTAGCATCATTTCATATTATCTTAATACATAATATTTATTTTAAAATGCTCGCTATAAGAATCCAGAATCCTTTGATCTACCGAAGTCCTCCAAGGTCTTCCAAATTTAAGAGCTTTTCCTTCTTCTAGCTAGATCTAACTTCGATTCTTTTCAGGTCTTTGCTATTTTGGAGGGGAGAACATAAAGCATGGAGTGAGCTTAACAGCTCTGCAAATGTACCCAAAATAGTGACAACATATAGTTATATATATATATATATATGTACAGAATATATACGTACTTTCAGACGAGAACTTAAAAAGGGATGCGGGAAATTCATGCATGCCGGCGAGAGAACATAAGCATAAATATGATGTAGAATACTAGGAAACATATTACGGTGCAAAATACCAGAAAATCTATGATTTTAGATCCTTAGCTCCTGATTCAGAATTCAATTCGGAGTCTATATTTCATAACCTTAACCTAGTTCTCAGTTCAGAATCCTTATTTCAAAACATTCGCCTAGTTCTCGGTTTAGAGTTCTTATTTCAGAATATTCACCTAGTTCTTGGTTCAAAATCCTTATTTCAGAACATTCGCCTAGTTCTCGGTTCAGAGTTTATATATCAGAGCGTTAACCTAATTCTCTGTTCAGAGTCTGTATATCAGAATATTAATCTAGTTCTCAATTCAGAATCCTTATTTCAGAACATTCAGCTAGTTCTCGGTTCAGAATCCTTATTTTAGAACATTCGCCTAGTTCTCGGTTCAGAATCCTTATTTCATAATATTTGCCTAGTTCTTGATTCAGAATCCTTGTTTCAGAACATTTGCCTAGTTCTCTGTTCAGAATCCTTATTTCAGAATATTCTCTAGTTCTCGGTTCAGAATCCTTATTTTAGAACATTCACTTAATTCTCAGTTTAGAATCCTTATTTCAGAACATTTAGTTTCCTTCTAAATCTGTTATCCTCTATACTTTACATCCCAAGGTCAGGATGATTTCTGTTCAATTTAGCCTTTACATACCCTTCATACCTTACATCCCAAGGACAAGATAATTCTTGTTCAGTTTAATAATTTACAAATCCTCCATACTTTATATCCCAAGGGTAGGATAGTTTCTGTTTACTTTAATTTGTACATACCATCTGTACTTTACATCTCGAGGGTAGGATGATTTCTATTTAGTTTAACCTTTATATAACCTCCACACTTTATATCTTGACGGTAGAATGATTCTTATTCGGTTTAATCATTTACAAACCCTCCATATTTTACATCCCAGGGGCAAGATGGTTTCTATTTACTTTAATCTATACATACCCTCCTTTTTTTTACATCCTGAGGACAGGATGATTTCTTTTCAGTTTAATCTTTACATACCCTTTATACTTTACATCCCGAGGGAAGGATGATTTTTGTTCAGTTTAATTCCTTACATACCCTCCACACTTAACATCCCGATAGCAGGATAGTTTCTTTAGTTCGAATAGCTATTATTCAGTATAGTTCTAATGCCTATTATTCAGTATTTTGATAGAGTAAACTAAAGATGAGACCATGGACTAGCTATACCAGAATCCTGTTGATTTACTTAACAGAGGATATTCTTATCCTTATTTCCTTAGTCGTAAATTCTCATGATCACTAAACTTTCTAATTCATACGATTAAACCTTCAGTCAGTTTCAGAACTTCTCTATGATTTAACGATACAGTTTTAGATTAATTCCTCAAATGTAATTTATCAGATAAACTTCATCAAACCTCCAATTGGCATTTCCTTCTCAAGATTCATATTTTTCTTCTTATTTTTTAACCCTTAACTTGTCGTATTTTAGTCAGCTAGTTAAATCTTATTCGATAATCCTTCAGATAACTTCAAAATACGCCAGAAGATTAACGGTGCATCCTATGGGACTTTTCAGACTAAACCTTAATAAAAAATCCTTCAGATAGCTTCAAAACCTCTCAGAAGCTCTACAATATATTCCTGTTGGGCTTTTTAGACTAAGATTACCTCATAGTCCTTATCATATTATGGAATCACAGTTACATCTCATAATTTAGAAAACTTATACATAAAACCCCAAAATTTTGACCTTGGGTTTCGTACAGGACTGTCGGACCATCATCAGGTACCCTTCACATGTACAGTCATGAAACTGAAGCCCTATATTGTGATTCGTACAGATAATCTTGAAATCTATCCGATTATTTTACAGAAACATGCTTCGTATGTATTTAACATAGAGAAATACAAATTTAGAGCATAAATATATTTTTATAGATATAGAAAATTGGTAAAAATAGAGGGTAACATCCGGGGTACACTTGCCTTAGCCTACTCTACCGTTATTTTTACCCTGATAGAAAGTGATGAATTTCTCCTCTTTTTTTCCTTTTCTTCCCTTCCTCCTTTCTCTCCTCTTCATGCTTTTTGTTGTTTTGTCATGGTTTGCCCCTCTCTCTCTCCCTAACATCATCTTTTAAAACCAAAGGAAAGAAGGGTCACGCGAGGAAAGCGTGGCCAGTGCTCGAGTGCTAGTCAGGCACTCATCAAGATCTGGCTTTCACAAATTGGCACCCCGGGTGAGCGCTCGAGTGCTGCTCAAGCACACCCGTTGTAAGCTCATCATGCTCCCGTGTCGCCTTAGGAGACCAGCGAGCACATGCTCTTGCAAAATGGCGGCTTCCTGGTGCTCGAGTGGCCATCGAGCGCCGACCCCCCTTTCATCTTCCCTCTTTGCCTACTTTAGCTAAATTTTACTTTGGTATCCATTTATCCATTGTTCTTAAACCTAATCATGATTATTATGAACTTAATTATTCCATAATTACCATATTTCGGGATCAAGATCTCACATTAGTGATTAAACTGTATGATTAAATTGATTTACGGTGGTCTCAGGTCTTGGTTCATCACTTTGGATTTTAGGCTTAAGTTTAAGGTAATCTGATCTAAGGCCAAGATGATTTAGGATGGAAATGGACTGAGGCTTAGTGATTAAGCAGAATCGAAGTAGGTTGAAGATTCAGGTGGAACTGTTTTGAGAAAGGTAAGGTATTTTGGCTCATTCTAGTCTAGAACTAAGTCAGGAGAACAGTCAATGAATTGAGGTTGGGGTATTAAAGAAAGTAATTAAGGTTCTTGATTGTCCAGATAAAGATTAAGTAGCTAAGGTAAGGTAAGGCTGATAGTGGGTTACTTGGTGTTACACCTTATCTCTTAGGATATTTTTGGAAGCATTTGATTTTAAAAGAATTCTTTTTCTTGTGTAATGTTCTGGGATGGCTGGAAGATAAAACCAGTTATTGATGATAACAAGGGAATAAGTTTATATATGTTCCAAATTCTAGAATAAAACCTAATGACATTAATCCCTGGGGAACAACACTTGTCTGAAGGAATTATGAATTTCGATGTCCGGTTTGGGTTTGTAAATAAATTAACTTTGATGGGATATGAAGGTGACCAAGTTAGCAAATTGCCCCACTAGAATCGATGATTTGAAAAGAGTGATCTGAATTGTAATTTGGATCATAGGTTTTAAATTATCGGATGAATTTTAAAAAAAGTAATGGAACTAATATGGTGGTGTTTGCAAGTCATTCGATGAGGTGTGTGCTAAGTGTAGATGGCATATTAGACCATACCTGAAAAGCTGTTAAGTGGATATGAAAGTTAGAGGGAACTGCTGAAAGGAAAGATTTTCCTATCTTATCTTCTGACTGCCAAATAAATTTGCTGTTGAGGTTGTGCCGAGATTGGCCATGATCTTGAGGATTTGAATAGCATTGATGAAGATATTTGACGAACTTGGAAATGTGGTTAACTAAAGAATCAATAACTTGATGTTGGAAGTCTTTAAGATTAAGATATTCATGAGAAAGGTGAAGGGTCATCGTGAACCTGTTCCGCTATCAGAACAAGTATAGTTATGAAAGTCTGAAAGGAGAACCCTTGTGATTTTGTTTAAAATTGATCGAATGGTAAGGCCCATAGGTTTTAGCCAGATTATTGTGAAAAAGAATGGAGTGATCTGATTTGGGAAGAATAAATTTACTTGGCAACGGAACATTAAGTTACTAAATGTTAAGGTTTTAATGGTAATTGGAGATTGTGCTGAAAATTTGGAATGATTGTCTCGATAGTGTTTTTGTGCCAGATAAATATCTAGAATTTGAAGATTTTTACCTTTGTGATGTTAACCCCTTTGGAATCTTTTTTCGGTTATGTAGATCCTCTCAGGAATTGAGATGTGCTCGAGGATGCTCACGTAAATTGTATCGAGGGGATACGATACCCTGTATTTAGGTTATGCATTCTGAATAATAGGCAAAGGTCAGTAGATGACCATTCAAAAATCTAGTTATGAAAGTTTTGAGGAACATATGTATTTGGAGGCAAAGACCAAGCATAACTGTTTTAATGGGCCAAGTAAGTTGCAAAGTAAGTTAGCATAGGTGGTAATGTTCCTAAAGAAGATTAGGATCTTGTCATTCTACATCAATAGGTATCTACCCACGAGCAAAGTGGGGGAGGAGCTGTGGTTGAAATTATTTCACCTGTAACTGAAATTTTGTGATGAGGCTCTTACCTAAAGAATTTGTGGATAATGCTTTTGAAAAATTTTAATGTCTTATAAGCCAAAAAGTTAAAGATTACAATAGGTGGATCTCGGCCTGATTCAGAGGAGGTGAATGTTAGGATCAATTGTTGATATCGGAAGTCTCTATTTGAGAAATTGTAGAATTGCTTTGGAGATAATTCTAATCTAATAATCCTTAGGATTAAAGTAAATATGTCATAACAGAAAAGTAATCTTAGGAGATCCTGAGCAGATTAATCTGTTTAAGGATTGTATTTTCCTGTATCGTTTGTGGATTGATACTCTTGAGATAAATGGGAGAGGAATTCCTAGTCATGAGCAGTTTTTCCATTGATTGAAATCCGCAATTGAAAGTCTCTGTTTGAGAAATTGTGGAGATGGTCTGGGGTGATAGCTTTGTCTTGGGAGAATTTATGGTTATATTATGATTGAAGTTGACCTTGGGATTTTGTAAGTGGATAGACCTGCCTAATGATTATATAGATAAATTTCGGTATCTTAAAGGGGGAACAAACATCAGTACTGATTGTGAATGTTAATGGTCTATAGCTTTAGTACTAATAGTGAACCTATGGATAGGCTCAATCGCTTGGAGTAATGGGGTGTTGCATTCCGAAGTTGGGAAACAAAATCATGTCTGAAGTGTGGAAGTCATGAAATTGGAAATAAAAAGCCATGTGGTCTTGTTTTAAAAATGATCAAATGATCCACCCGTGGTGATTTCAAATGATGTGTTTGGGTTGAATCCGTTGCCTCATTAATATACTGATGAGGTCTTAAAATTGCTAAGTGTATAGGTATTGAATTGGGCGATGAATCTGAAGCCACAATGAACCCGTGGTAATTGTATAAATTGTAGTTTCTGATCTTGCTATTGTTTTGAGGGTTTGTGAGAGTTGTTTCCTTGGTATGGGACTTTGAGATTCTGGGTAATGATTTGAAATTGTATTGAACCTATGATGACTGTTATAGTTAGAACTTCTTATTCTGTTGTGAATTGAGGATCTGTGTGGATTATTTCTATGGTATAGGTATCTTAGAATTAGATTTAATCATGGATACCGCATGATTTGGGTGTTCAGAATGGAATATGTATCTAATGGAAATGTCGATTTGATGACATACCTACAAAATGAAGAAGATGTAAGGTATCCTGCCTTTGAAGTCTAATCGTACTTCGAATTTTATGATGGGGTTTTTGCTGTGCGTGGTAAAAGAAATGAAATGAGGCATTTTGTTTGTTTAAGGTTTGGATCTAAGTTAGATAGTGGTTAATGAAATAGGTTTGCCTTCGAACTTAGTGAATTTGGATATGGAAGGGATGCATCAAACAATGAGGATCAAGCCAAATTTGATATTTATGGTTTTTCAGGATAATCATCCTGATTTACAAACGAATTAGAGATATATAGAAGGTTCATTGACTCTCAAAATTTAAGGATCGTTCAATTTCGAGGATGAAATTTCTATAAGTGGGGGAGAATGTGAGATCCTGATCTTGAAATTGATAATTATGGAATAATTATGTGAGGACCCGAAATCGAAAACATAATGACTAGATGTGATTAAGGTGATTAATATCGATAAGAGGCTATGCATGTAGTAAAAAGGCGGAGGTTAAAAGTGAAAAATTGAAAAATGCCCAAAAATCAGCAAGCACCAGGGTGGCGCTTGCTGGGCGCTCGAGCCGAGGCTCGAGCGGTCGAAACAGAATCGACCCGTGGGCTGGCCGCTCGCCAGCCGCTCGACGGGGCGCTCGAGCGGTGGGAGCAGAACTGATCCCTGGGCTGGCCGCTCGCCAGCCGCTCGATAGGCGCTCGAGCGGCCGGCGCA
>JAODPA010030417.1:0-12507 GCA_025585075.1 Nepenthes mirabilis
TATAATTTGAGTAAGTCCGGACTGTACATAAAAAAAATTTTTTAGGCTGGTCAATGGGTTATTGTTCCTATTACTAGCCCTCCATATTAAAAGGTTTAAATTTTTAACTCCCGACATGTTCATGATAGGACGTTGGCGGCAAGTTTTCATGCATGCTTCTTTTCCAAATATTTTACAAATTCTTACTCTATTTGGTAAGATTTGATTCAATCATCTACCAAGTACTGGGATTTACAATCTTCCCAACTTAATGCTTGTTAATTCTTCGCTTCCAATTATAAATGGATGGGATCTTTATACTTTGCATCACGGAGCATCCCTCCTCTGCTAATGAGTAAGCCCGTTTGAAGCTAGTATGAAGCCTTTGCAGCCACAAGCCAAAGTCAGAGGGAGTTCTTCTTTAGTGTTCAAAACTGATATCCGAAGATACACCTAAAGTTTGCCTGGGTTACCCTTTTTTATGCCTAACCCAAAATCAAGCCTTCCTCGATGGAGCAGGGTCCCAGGTTTTGGGAGGCAGGTCTTTTTCTTCCCACCCATGCTAGGCAATTCTCTCTACAACAAACTGGAAGAGATCTGCCTCTGACTTTGACTATGAGATAATTGTTTCTCTTTCCATCCATTTCAGGGACTCTGTTCTTCTACAACTCTTGAGAAGATTATTCTACAGTGGCTGGGGAGAGATTTCGTTTTCTTTTTTACTCGCCTCCTTGTTAAAGATGGGTAGAGAAGTGATCGCTGTCCTTGTTATGAGGGCTTTTCTATTCTTTCTACTAAAATGATAGCTCGGAGCATAATGCTATGGTGTCCAACAGATAAGCTTTCCTTATGGTTTCGTTCATCTGGAGGTCCGCTGGATTATTATAGTTGGATCGTTACTCCATGTATCATTTATTTTCTTTTGTGTTGTATTTTCGCTGTTATAAACTTGTGATTTATAAAAGGATTTAATGAATGAAACTTTCTGAGCTTTATTCGTATTTATTGCATTAATCCAACATTCTTATATGTTTGGAAAAGTTGAAGTGCTTAAATGCTATTTTTTATCGTCGCATGATTTCTGACAATTTGGATTGCTAACAACTCGATTTTCTAACAATCTGACTAATAATAATATATCCTAAACTCTCAGTTGGGATGTTAATTAATTGAATTGTCTTGAGTACATTAGGGTCACACGTCATCAGTCTACCGTCATAGAAAGCAAGCAAAGTATCAGAGCATTATAACCTGTGTTGCGTTGAAGATTTGACAATCTAGGCGTCAGAGCCGTCAACTATTTGTAGGCTGCGTAGGGAGGCGTAGCGTCAGGCTGTCATTATTGGAACAGTGAAACTAATGCACCACAACACTCTTTGGTGTGGACACGTGTCTCAGCCATTATGAGCACGCGTCTCTTCAGTACCTTTGAACGGCGCCGTTTCTAGACCAAAGCTTTGGCTAATTAAACAACGGTCCTTAGCCGTTTTAGTGCTTCTTCATTTTTCAAGTCGCTCTACCCTATTTTGCTCTTCTTTCCATCTTGATTCCATGGCTTCTTAAACTACTCCCTAGAGTGTCACTGCAATCTAGTCTATTCTCACTGGCAAAGAAGTGGAGGCTTTGTACAAACGGTACAACATCCCAAGTGCCATTCCATATGTAATGCCTAGGGACAAAGATAGGGATTGTGCTCCCCGACTTGGATTTATTACCATTTATAAGGCCTACCTGAAAGTAGGCCTTCGTCTTCCATTTGTGAAGGAATTGTATGAGATTTTGGCTACTCTAGAGATTCTTGTAGCTCGCCTCCATCCCAATGTCATTTGATAGTTGGTTTCTTTGTGTGTCTTCTTTCGTTCCAAGAAGCTTTTCCTGGATGCCCAGGCCGTGAATGTGATTTTCCTATTCAATCAGGATGTAGAATTTATTTTGGTCACCCCTTGCAAGAGTTTTAAAGTAAGAGGGGGTAATCCAGATTGAACAAAGGATTGGAATGACCATTTCTTTGCCATAATGGTTTCCTCAGACTAGACCCTTTCCAATAATTTGGACAGAGTCAACGGTATGTACTCCAGAGATGTCATCAAGAGGGAGCATCAAATGGCTTGGCCTTTGACAAGGCTCGTTGAAGAGAATGCTACCATCTAATGTTGTATGGACTGCTTGCTCTCCCGAAAGGCATTCGTTGAAGTTCAATGGAGGTTCAAGGTGGAAGGGGATGACATAACCGCCATGTTGCTTTGTAGGCCCAAAAAGTAAACCAAGAGAGCTATTCATCTACAATTCCCTTGAGAGGGCGGCCGGCCGGCAGGGGGGAGAGTCTTTCTCTTCTTTGTCGGAAGGCTAGGCTCTACTCATTCTTCTTCAATTGATTCAATTTTTGAGAAAATGTCTGGATTTGTGAGGTCAGTGATCCCCTTGTTGATTCTGCTGCTAGAACAAATGAACCCTCGATTGGATTATCGAGTGAACTGATCAACGCCGCAATTGTAGCTGAGTATGGGGCTTTGATTTTGGTGGCTTCATCGCCTGACACATCTATTCCCATGCCTCATGCTATTTTTGTTGAGGGGGTGCTATTAACGGTCAGGCGACTAAAGAAATAATTAGAAACAATCCAAAAGCTGCGCTTGCCAAGGAGGTTCCTTTCCTTGAGGCTTTGACACCTGTGCTACTGGAGACTTTGGGTGTATCTCCTTCTCCTTCGAGCTTTGAGGTGCCCCTCTATCGCCATGTGTTGCCTCTATTGTGGCTTAGGCCTCCATCTATATCTGAACTCAAGGATCTTTCCTGTCTGTCTTTCCAGGAGGGCCTGTCTCATCAGGAGGGTCCATTCCATCAGGAAAGATTCATCTCTCCTTGAGTAATGGCTTCACAGAGTTCTATGTTCCGTGATTATGCTTTTCATTACTGCTCCTAGTTGACCGTTCCATTTTGCTCGACAGTCACAAGAAGTGCTTCGCTTGATGGCGGAGGCTTTGTTCAGGTGAAATGTTGAGATCTCTTACGTATCTCAGACATGTGCTAATCCTACCGTGCTTAGAGAGATGAAGATTCGAGTGGACATTACCATCGTTGAGGCTTTACAGAGTTGAGAGCGGGCCACTCACCTCAACTGAAAGCTTTCCGATTCCCAACTAAGATCCCAAGAGCTCTCGGATGAAAACTCTCAGACTTTGGATTGGATCGCTTTCCTCATTGACAAGCATTAAAAGGTTAAGTCGTAACTCGCCGACCTCCAGAGTAAGTATGCTCGACTCGAAGGAGAATTGAGGACCTAATTTCATTTGAAAGAAGTTAGTCGTGAGCTGGACGACCGATTATGGGATGACATCCGTCATTGTATATGGATCGTGTCCTTGACTGCTTTCGACTTTCCTATTGGCTTCCTTGAACCGAGAAACGTTGGAGCTCTTCAAAATTAGATTTACTTGACTTCCCAGAGATAGGAGGGGAGCCTTCACTATGTTCAACGGGGGGCTTCCAGCCTTAAGATAGCCATTCTATTCAAGTTGTAGGCATAGGTAGTATCTTATGACTTCTTGATGGACTCCCCATGTTGTAAATATCAATTCATCAATAAATCAACTAGATCATTTTAATTATCATCACCGATACTTCTTTGTTTATATTAATTGCTTTGCTTAACACTTGTTTTGTTTTCTGACTAATCATTGTTTCCATTATTGTTGAGCTTGGTCAGACGTATTTATCCATTTGTACTATTTCCTGTGAAAGGACGTTGTAGCACTTGAAAAGCCTTTCTATGGCAGATTAACAGAGTCTAGACTGTTGCATGCACTTAACTGATAGTGCTTGTCCCTCTTAGAGGAAGTCATCGCACATGTGCACTGGGTTCTATTCTATCAACCATCATCGACTAATGGTGCTCGTCCCTATTGAAGGAAGTTGTCAAACGAATGCTAAAAAGCCCTCTAAGATTTTATTTTGTTTTAGCAACAAAAAAGGGGTTTAGACTTCTGTCTTGAAGCCCCTAGGATGTTGTCTTTGACTGTGCTCAAGTCGCTCAGCAATGTGGTCTGAGGTTTAGAGATTGACCTCCTCTGGGCCGCTTGATTGCTTAGATCGAGGTTTTGACCGTGCTTTAACATGTTGGTTCATCGATGAAGGATTTAACCTGACTTAGGGCTATCTAGGCCATCGAATTTATGCGGTCACACACAAGCATTCGTATGAATATGTACGATAGGATAAATAAATGATTATTTTATTAATTAAAATATGTTATATCATAAAAGCATTTCGCAGGATATGTTCTAGGTGAACCTGTGCCCACCGAGGATTCATTAATAGTATTTTTTAAGATGGACGACACTCCATGTCCTCAGGACCAATTTTTTGTTCTAGTATGCCCTATTTTGGAGAATTGCTGAAATTTGAAACGATCCTTCTCAATTATGGGACAATTTGTTCATATCGGCAGCTTTACCTGTTACCTCTTTACTTCGTAGAATTAGATCCCCCACCCCGAATTAGCATCCTTTCACTATTCTATTATAGTATCAAGTGATCCGTTATTGATAAGCCACTGTGCGCAGCCTTGTCTTGTTTCGCGTTTATTTGAGTAAGTCAAGATGCTCTCTGAGTTACGCGGTGTTGCCTTATGGGTTGAAACTTTTGACTCGAAGGCTATGTAGACCAATTTCTACCAAGATGACCATTTTGATTCTATTGTATAAGTTAAAGGGTGTTTCTCATGTAGGTTCCCATGGTGTCATCATATAGGACTACAACATGGAAGGTAGCACGTCTGCTCAGGTGCCTCCTCTGTCTTCTAACTTTGTCTTCAACCCGTATAGTACAATTCGGTTTGTTACTTCCACCTATCCGATCGTTTAAAGATATGCAATGAAAGTGTGAACTAGTCGGGCTCTCAAACTCGTATAGTACTTGGTGAATCTTTTGTCAGTGAATTGAATTCCGTTGTTGACAACTATGATTTTGAGAATCCCAAAGATGCACATGATATTTGTTAAACAAACTCTATTGTATTCTACTCAGTGATCAATGCCGGTGGGGAGACTTCCACCCATCTGATAAAATAGTCGATTTATTGAGTTAATATAATTGATATTAAGGATATCAGATGTGGGAATTTGGTCAAAAGGTTTTAAAATTTACTCGAGCAACTTGGCCTGGTGTTGGCCAGTGGCGTGCCCGACATACAGCCTAGGCACAAATTCTAGAATCGTCGCACTCGACCAGCACCCGATTCATGCTCGATGAGCGCATGAGGCGCACTTGAGTGTGATTTCTAAAACACCCGCGCCCAAGTGGCATTTGACCGGCATTCGAGCGCTGGAGTTGGTAAAATGCACCACCTGCTCTTTTCTGCCATTTTTGCACGACCCTTGCAGAGAGGAGAAAGAGAGGCGAAGGGGAAAAGAATAGGATAGAGTGAAGGTTAAGGAGAGGCTCTGAGAGCTTGAATCCGGACGATTCAAGTAAGAAAATTAGTAGATCGGGTTAAGGTAAGTGCATTCTAAATTTTCTTTTTCGATTGTTGTTATTTATTCCTACTTATTTTAAGTATTATTATTCTAATACTCATCTTAGTTGGGATTTTAAAGTAAGAATATAAAAAATGAGCATATTTATTGCTTTTCCATGTTTTTATAGCAAGATTTGTCAAAAACCACCGTTTATTTATTTGTATCTTAAATATATAAGTTATAAAAATTTTCTCTCAATGTTTAGAGGTTAAAAATCCTATTTCTACATAGTTGTGCTTCTAGTTTATGAGTTTCAAATTTGTTCCATGTTATTTATGCATGCTCAAAATATATTGCATATTTAATTTTTATGTAGCATGTTCTTTTTACTATTTTGATATTTTATTTTATCTATATTATTGATAGACTCTCATGACTTAGAAATGGTCATGGTAAAAATGTGCAAGCTTTATGAAAAAGAATTATGAAAGGATATTCTGTAATTAAATTAAGGACTTACGAACTATTCTCTAAAAGGGTGAGAACCAATGATGTATGAACTTAAGAGTAGAAATTTCTAAGGAATTAAGAAATTGGACCAAAGAATATTCATTAGATAGCATTTTTTGACATACCTTAATATATTATAGTGAAAGATTGATATCTACTAAGGACTGCTTTTCAGCGAAGGCCTCATCTATAGGGTTATATGTAGATGGCTCACATCTAGGTCTTGAATAAGAGGAGAAGGCTTTTGATTGTGTAGGAGCAAACACAATCTAAGCTTTGATAGAACACTCATTTAATTAGTAAGGCCTACTAGCCCTGATTCCCAATGAAAATAAGTTTTCAGTATGATTTAACAAGTAAAATAATGGAAAGGAATTGAAAGAATTTACAATGTATTTTGAAAGTATTTCTTTTCTAATCATATTTTATAATTACTCATTTGTCTCTATTCCCTTCGATATGTACTGTTATGTTTTAAATGTAAAGTATGTATATTCCTTGATATATTTATTTGTCTTGTTGAGTATTTTGTTCACTTTCTTACTATTTTTGTTAACCATTCAGATAATCAGTACGAGTTTATACCCGACGAGTAGGAATAAAGGATCAGTGCCTAGTTTTTAGGGCTTGATGATGTCATATGATGTATTTTAGACATTATCTTTTATATTTTTGGTACAATAGTGATTCTTTTGGGTTGAAAGGATGTATGTATTATTTTATAATTAAAGAAGTAGACATATGTGTTAGTTGAAACCTAGTATATATTGGACTATGAAATGCTTCTGTAGGTTTGATGGCATTTGTATGTATCTTCCCAATTTAGGTCCGACAAGGTAACACATTTTGATTTATTGTCGAAGCCACAAGGTTGTGACATGTTGTGAATTTTGTGTATATATGGATGTTTATTTCGATGAATTTTTATTTTATGATTTATATTTAGTTTAACGGACGTTATGACAGATGGTATTCTGTAGATCGGGTCCATCACAGAAGCTATGGGATTGATTTCGGCTCTTCATGAAAGCCACTTGATGCAAGAAGAGTGCCAAGCTTGTCTGGCATATGTAACCACATTTGTTAGTCAATTTGTGACCATTGAGGATATTTTAATTGTTTATGAGTTTGATGATGCATTTTTGGAATATTTGCCTAGGTTGTCTCCTAATATGGAGATTGAATTTGTTATTGATGTGATGTAAGGTTTAGTGCTTATATTAAGAGCTCCATATATAACAGCCTATCTGAGTTAAAGGAGCTGAAGCAATAGTTATAGGATTTGTTAGAGAAGGGCATTATTCAGCCTAGTGTGCCACTATTGGGTGCTCCGATAGTTTTTGTAAAAGAGAAAGATGGATTAATAAAATTATGTATGGATTATAGGGAGTCAAACAAGATCACAATCTAGAATAAATATTCTCTCCCAATGATAGATAGTTTGTTTGATTAACTACAAAGAGCTCGGATGTTTTCTAAGATTGATTTACAATCAGGGTATTATCAGCTGAGAATTAAGTGAGAGGATGTGCCCAAGACAACTTTTAGGACAAGATATAACCATTATGAGTTTCTAGTGTTGCATTTTGGTTTAACAAATGTGCCAATATCTTTTATGAATCTGATGAATTGAGTTTTTCAGTCATACTTGGATCAATTTGTGGTGGTATTCGTCGATAATATTCTGATTTATTCAAAGAGTTTTGAAGAGTATAAGACCTATTTGAGAATTGTGCTACAGATTTTAAGAAAAATGTAACTATTTACTAAATTGAAGAAATGTGAGTTTTGGTTAAAGAAAGTTTTATTTTTAGATCATGTTATTTCTAAATGCAGCATATCTATGGATCCAAAGAAAAAGGAAGCAATGGCTAATTGGAAGAGGCCGATGAATGTCATGAAGGTATGCAGTTTTGTGGGTTTGGTTGGGTATTATAAGAGGTTTGTTGAGAACTTTTTGAGGATTACGGTGCCTTTGACTCGATTGACATAGAAACAAACAGTGTTTATTTTTTATGATGATTGTGAGAATAGCTTCTAGGAATTGAAGAAGAGATTGACGACGGCACCAATATTGTCATTTCCTGATGAATCAGGAGAATTTATTGTATATTGTGATACTTCTTAGAGAGGTTTGGGTTGTATGCTAATACAGCGTGGCTGGGTGGTTAGGTCAAGGCAATTAAAAGTTAATGAGCAGAATTATCCCACCCACAATCTGAGTTAGTGGCTGTGATATTTGCCGTAAAGATCTAGCGATATCATTTATATGGAGAGAAGTTTATACTTATTCAGATCATAAAAATTTGATGTATCTGTTTTCATAGAATGAATTAAACATGTGACAACAGAAGTAGATGGATTTGTTAAAGGATTATGATTATGAAATTCAATATTAGTCGGGGAGAGCGAATATGATTGCCGATACTTTGAGTCGGAAATATTTCAATTTGATAACTCATTTGATGATTAAGGAGTGGGAGATGTTAAATTGAATAAATAGCTGTATTATTTGATTGCACATCCAAGGATCGAGGATGTTGTCGTCGTATCTGTAAGTACAACTGGTGAGTTTGGAGAAAATTAATGAGACCCAGATGAATGACCTGTACTTATTGGAGATTACTGGAGACTCTAGTAACGAAGCATGAGCGGATTTTAATGTAGAAGCTGATGGGATTCTTTATTTTTAGGATAGGATCTGTGTTCCAGATATTTATAAGTTAAAGGAGAAAATTTTAAATGAGGCATATAGATCAAAATACACAATTTATCCCGAAATGAACCAAATATATCAAGACTTGAAGAAGAAGTTCTGGTGGAGGAATATGTGGTGAGAAATTGCGGTATTTGTGGCTAGGTGCATTGTGTGCAATAAGGCTAAGTATAAGAAGCCTCTAGGATTTTTGCACCTTCTATAGATTTTGTTTTTGGAATGCCTAGGACAATAAGGAATATGGATGCAGTTTGGATGATTGTAGATCGATTGACGAAGTTGGCTCATTTTGTTTCGGTTCAGATCACATATTTAAGAAAAATGTTGGCCGATCTGTATATTAATCACATTGTAAGGTTACATGGTATTCCAACTTTGATAATTTCTAAACATAACCAGAGGTTTGTATCGAAATTATGGGAGAGTTTGTTTAAGGAATTGGGTACCAAGTTAAAATTCAATACTGCATTTCACCTACAAACAGACATCCAATTTGAAAGGACCACTCAGATTCTAGAGGATATGTTGAGGGCAGTAGTTTTAGAGATGACGAAAAATTGGGATAATTATTTGCCGCTTGCAGAATTTGCTTTCAATAATAGTTATCAATTGAGTATCAAAATGGCCCCTTTTAAGTCTTTATGTAGACAAAAATGTAGGTCTCTTATCAGTTGGGAGGGAATAGGTGATCATAGACTTTGGACCCCGTTTACATTTAGGAAACGTCGGAGAAGATTAAAATTATTCGAGATTAACTGATTGTGGCTCAGAGTCACCAAAAGAGTTATGCGGATAGATGGAGGCCTAAATTGAGGTTTGATATAAGTGACCATGTATTTTTAAATGTGTTCACGAGGAAAGGAATCTCGACGTTTGGAGTGAAGGGAAAATTGATGCCGAAATTCATAGGACCATTTGAGGTGTTGCAACAACTCGAAGAGGTGGCCTATAGATTGGCTTTTCCTCCAGATTTGAGGGATTGCCATAATATTTTTCACGTTTCTATATTGAAGAAATATGTATATGATCCTTCGCATGTGATTGAGTTTGAGCCACTGTAGATTGATAAGAATTTATCATATGTTGAGGTTCCGATTTAAATTTTGGATCGAAAGGATCAAATATTGATGAACAAGACAATTCCGTTGGTGAAAGTGTTACGGAAAAATCATTCGGTTGAGTAAGCGACTTGGGAGCGTAAAGATGAAATCCGGGAGAAAGACCTCTACTTGTTTGAGGATTGAGGTACGTAGCTTTTACAGACGAAATTTTTATAAGGAGTAAAGACTGGTAATACTTGGATTCCCATTTAAATTATTTTAGTATTATTTGTTATTTTAGGTAATATAAATGTATTGAAATTAATTATATATTAGAAAATTTTAAAGAAAATCGAATCTGTTGTTTGGTACCTGAATCGTGCTTGAGTGGCACCTGAATCATAGATTCCAGTGGGCTAGCACCTGAGGCTCATGCCCGAGGCCGCATTTGAGTGCTAAAATCCATGGGTTTAGCACTTAAACAGCAGCCAAGGTGGCACCTAAGGCACCATTTCTTGAGAGGCTAGCGCTCAAGTAGCGCCTGATGTCACACTTAAGGGCCAATTTGAGTATAAAAAAGGAGTAGACACAGGGCAAGCCATTCACGTGGGAGAAAATAAGAGAGAAGAGAGAGCAGGAGGAAGAAGAGAGAGAAGGTAGAGTTAGGATATTTTGATACATCCTTTTGTCAGATTTATGTGGTATCAGATTAAGGCAAATATTTGTAAGCTAAATCTTTGGTCTGTTTTCATATTTGATAATATTTGCTTACGTTTTAGCAATTTTATTTATATGCATATTATTTTTATGCATCCCCTCTATTTTTTATGGACATGCAAGCGATATTTACTGATTGATTCATGGTTTAAGGGTTTTGTAAGTTTAGAAGGATTTTACTATTTTATAAAAATCTTGAAAATATTTGAAACTTTATATATCTATATATTAGTATGTTTATATAAAAAATGACATGAAACCTGCATAAGCTATGCATTGGTCCACATGCATGCTGCCGGGGATGAAGCCACCTCATTTGTGATTCGTTATGAGATTCGAATTGATATGTAATATGTGGAGCCTCTCCCAACGGGGAGACTGTATTCCTGTCGAAATAATATGTGATATGTGTCTCCCTTTTTTGCCTGTAGGAAAAAAGTTTTGTTTGTAATCAACCTAACCCATATGTGTTCTGATGAGAATCATTGTAAAGTAATTGAATAGAAGATTAATATATTCAAACGTTCTAATATATGTATTAAATTTGAGAATTACACCCAATGTCGCGGGTGGTAAAACATAGTGAGCTCGTTCCGTATCTATGGGAGACAGTATTCATAGATGGCCTAGCTACTGGCCGAAACTGCAGTTGTTATGATTTAAAATTATCGAGAGTATATATAACCCTTCTTCAAATTAGTCTTACAGTCTTTGGTTCTCCAATTCCGTCCATACTTTGTATTTCTGTATGGATTTGTATCTAGACTCAAATCAAAATTCACAAATTTACCCAAAGGAAAAAATCTGGTTAGTCTCGTACCTATGGATATACGATATGCCCTGGAGCATGTTTTAATTTATATAATTTCATTCTAACCTTTTTTATTTATATGTGATTTGGATCCGGACTTGATATGTGTTCCACATGGATTCGAATAAGATTATGGATTATATGATTTGATATTGGATCACGATTTGTTCAGTATACGGATTATGATATGATATAGATTATTTGATTTCACTTTGAATCTCTTTTGTTCAGTACACGTCCCAATAGGACTATACGACTTGATATATGATTTAAGTATGAGACTACTTTTAGACTTTCAGTTAATATCGGACCCTATAATTTGTTTATGAGATTTTACCCTCCCTCTGATTGTGGACATATATATATTTATTATGTTCTATATATGCTGATATTTATTGAGTTTTGGGCTCACATCTTTATTTTTATCCCTTTATTTTAGTGGCTTGGATACGCTTATAAGAATTCGGACGTGATTTGATGCGGCATTAATTGCTCGGTGAGTATAGATATTTGTGTTGCTTGTGTTTTGGATCTCGATGGTGTATTATAAATGTTGGATATGGCAGAATGAGAGCCTTAGACCATGTACTGAGACTATAAATTTATCATATTATATAGATGAATTGTTATCATTATTTGGTTATTTTTCTTACAATATTTGGGTAGCAAGTTGCTTATATGTTGTTCAAATTTATATTCGATGAGATCCTGTGTGGGTAATGATGTGTTGGGTTCTATCTATGTCTGATTTGTCACAACCGAATGTAAAATTTATTATTTATTATTGAAATTATTTAGAAATTTAATTTTGTGAATTAATATTATTAAACCAACTTTGGGAAAGGTTCGTGATAAAAAAAATTACTCAAAAATAATTAGCAAATCACTGGGAAATATAGAAGAAAGAAGAGAAGGCGAAGAAGAAGCAACTTATTGTTGTAAGCCATTATTGCCGTGCTTTAAGTTCTAAGGGAATAGTACAAATATATAAGGTTGCAGATAGTGTTTGTTAACGTAGAAGACATGCTGAACTAATGGTCAAGCAACATTTCCAAGAAAATTTCACCCATCACTTTCAGGAACACCTGATTTTTAGCTTTTTATATAACTTTGAGAGGTGCACGAAAATTCTCTTAGCTAGTGGGTCTTAAGAACATCTCAAAGGAAACTTCTTCCATCATTTTCATAAAATCTTGCCCGTCAAAATAAATTTATTTATTTTTCATGACTTTAGAATTATAAAAAAAATTATAATATTTGGCAATCAAACAAATAACA
>JAODPA010030428.1:0-12505 GCA_025585075.1 Nepenthes mirabilis
CACATTTTTTTCTTTTTAATCTTTGCGGACCAGGGCCAGTAGGTCGTACTAGCAACGATGCGAGAGAACGAGGAAAGGATCATGATACTCCTCATGATCTAAGGCCGTGAGGGCTTATTCTTAGACCCAGCCGGGGGGTCGTCTGCATATCGTATCAATACATCATATCATCATGTCAATAATCGCCCCATTCCCCCGGGGTACCAGGGCAGTCCTCGTTCTTCCACAATAGTATCCCAAGGCGTGACACGGCCATCACTCGCTCACACAAGCGACCAGAATACGCGGCCAAAGTATTCTTCGGGTTTCCACCGAGATGAACGTGTCAAACCAGAGAATACTACCCATCTAGAAGTCCATGGTCCTAGTTTCATGATTTCGTTTCTATTTTTCATTTCCATTTGAGGGAAAGTCCACCATATCCATTTTTGCCGTATCTCCCGCCATTTGGGAGGTTTCATCATACACATATCACATTGTGGACTTCCCTCCATGTACTCGTTCGGTTCTCATTTCTTTTTGAAACTTAAGCATGTATCCACATTTCCATTTATATGCATCCTTATCATAATTCATGAGAGGAATTTAGATTTCTTACCATTGACAAGCCATCCACATTGGGGTCCTCCGGAGCCCGTTTTGATACAACCGATGTACAATTTATAACTTCAAGCTTACATTATTCGCATTTGGGACATGACGATTCATACTTTGAGATCAAATTAACATTATTTGGAGAAGAAAATACAGTGAACCCGAATCTGCTATGAGATTAGGGTTTGGTGGTACCAAACTGTTCAATTTGGAGCTTTATTCAGTCAATAAGTCATAGATTCCGTGATCAGACATGGGTTATAAACTATTTATATTTTGGGTGTGGGTATTGAGACGTTAATACCCGATGAAGAACAAATAAAAAGCATAGAAGAACAAATAGTGAGTATGAAAACACTTGCCTCGTCGCGTGTTATCACTTTAAAAACTGGCTCTCGGTCGAATTCGGACTTTATACCTTGATTTCTCCCTTTCTCTCTCTAGGTTGGCGTCCTCTCTCTCTCTCCTTGCCAGAACTCTTCTGGAAATTGTGGGGGAAAAAGTGGAAAATCGTGAGAATTCGTAAGCTGGCCGGGTATATATACTGCTCGGGCCGCTCGAGCGCCTGGCGTGCGGCCAGCGAGCGCCAAGGCATTCTGGAGGCTTCGGGAAAATTCGCCAGGGCGGCTGGCGTGCGCGAGAAGATTCTGGAAGCTCCGCTCGAGCGGGCTTCGAGCGAGCATCGAGCAGGCTAGTTTCTAGTTCTCTGGCTCGAGCGGGAATCAAGCATGCATCGGGCGGGGCAGCTTCTGGTTCTATGGCTCGAGCGAGGCTCGAGCGAGTAGCCTGCCAACGATACTTTAACCACAATTTTTGAAGTTTTTCTTCCAAATTTCTTCCAGGACTCTTATTTAGGTATCCACTATGTTATTTATTGTTTTACTGATTGACTCACGAATTGGGAACCTCACAGTAAATGTCTAAATATTTGAATGAAATTATGTATTGATGATTATTACTCGTTTTGAATTCTGTTGGATTAGTAATTATACTTCCATAGGTTTATATAGTTGCTTCTACTATTCTGTTCTTTGGATTCTGTACAGGTCCTAGATGACATCTCATATATGGGTTCTAGTATAGTAGTTAGGATTGTTGAAATAAAGTCATGGATGACTTTTGTGATCCTATGAATGTGTGTTGCAGGAAAATTTGTGAAACTTGATTAGTCGTATGCTTCTAGAGGTTATAATGTACAGGTTGTATAATTGACTTTGGTTTAGTTAGTAGATAGGATTGATTAATTGAAGCCATGGGAGAAGACATGGCGTCTGATGATCCCGTGTATGAACTATACAAATCTGTGGAGATTTATATTTGTATCCCTGCAGGTTATGGACAGGTTGTTTGTATTCAGTTTAGCACAACTTCAGGAAAAACTCTATCTGATTTCCCTTAAAGCCTTAAGTTTTATTTGGGTTTTAGTTTCTGTATCTGTAATAACAAAATTATCTGAGAACAAAAAACAATCCATTCCATCATAGTTCCCTTCATATACATTGTATAATTCTCATATTTTTTTACATAAAAATACATATTATCATTTGCTTGGGAACTTAAGTCTTATCATGACTTCAAACACAAGAATAAATTAACATAAAGCTTGGGAAAAAATAAAAAATCCTTATTACGTTGAGCCAAATAAAACTTTATAACTTTTGGACAATAAATTCCTTCATAAAATCATCCAACATAATTTTTGGAATATAAAAAATAACATATACATAATACAAGTGAACAAATACCAAATAATCACTGTGACGGAACGGATTTTTTTTTTATCCTCAAAAGCTTCCGTCAAACAGAAACAAAATTAACAGTCAAAATATAAGGCAAGACTCCTGCGAAAATTTCGGCAGAGTCTTCTTTGTAATAGGATAAAAAATTTAAAAATACAACCCTGTATAATCATCCATAACAAGCACATAACTATCCATCATTCACAATTCCTACAACAAACATTCACAGGATCACATGTGCCATACATGGTACAAATCCATAAAAACATTTACTACTATAATAGTTTAATAACGAGATGCCATCTAGGACCTGCACAGTAAATCCAGAGTATATAGCGGAAGTAAATTAAGAACCTGCAGAAGTATAGCATTTTCCCTTCTACTATCATACACATCATGAGCTTTCTATACAAAAATCGACATGTTCTAAGACATCAATAATCACAAAATCAGTATACAAAAATCACATGCAGCTAGGCCTTTACGTCGACAGGCTCCTCCAAAATAGCTCCAATGTGCTATGGTCCTCAAAAGTCTTCAAGAAGCTTCTCTCTCTGATTACTCTTTTTTGTCAGGTAAAAACTCTACTATCTCATCTGGAGGGGAAAAAAAATACTAAAACAGTGAGTTGAGGCCCAGCAAGGTACATGCACATGAGCAGTGATTTAATGATGTAAAATAGTCATGTAACTGTGCAGAAATAGGACGAAAATCAGAATGTACTCCAGCAAATAGAGTAAACATGCTTTGACTATATTATACTTCAAAATCAGGAATCAGTAGTCAGAAATCGGTGATCAGTAATCATTATAATCCAGAAAGCAGAATTAGAAAGCAGAATCAGAAACTTCTCTTTTATTCAAACAGTACAATAACCAGTACAGAACAGAAATCAATACAATAACGACGGCACAGAATAGAATAGAATCAGAACAGAACGGTATCATAATAGAACAGTGTCGGAATAGAACAATATAGACCCTGCCAGTATCCCCTACTAGCTGAGGGGGCGAATAATCGAGGATAGATTGTATTCACTTCACACAATCCAAGGCCAGTAACAGAAGTATCCCATCTCGAGTGATCAGTACAGAGTGCCTCCCGAAGGTAGGCCGATAATAGAATCCACCTGACCATAACGCCCTGAGGCAGGGCGGACCACAAATAACTCCATGGACAAAGTTATCCTCGATTACTATCATAAAGTCCAAAGGCATGCCGGAGAACCTATCTGGACTGTAGTCAGTCCCGGGTCCTAAAATAATGGTAACAAAAATCATCTCTTTATCGAAAACCCATTTTTTAAAATCAGACTTTTATAATACACTTTCGGTACTTCTTGAAATCCACATGGAAATTTCATCGGTATACGTTCGTTCATATTTTCGTAAACAAATTATACTGGAAGTTACGCATCGATGTCAATTTACTTTCATTTAACAGAAGCTACCTTTGAATCCACAGGTGAATGATTCCTCCAAAGCACTTTGACCAGAGGGATGGACTTCGTTCGCAACCTTTGATCCTTTCGGTCTAAAATTTGCAGTGGCTCCTCAGTGTAGGACAAGTCCTTGTCAATGGACAAAGTCCCGTAGTCAATCACATGTGAGGTTCCCAAAAAAACAATAAAATTAATACGAGGTAAAATGTAAGTATTAAAAGTACTTGATGAAAATCTTGGGATTTTTGTTGAATAAAACACCACCCGTAACCCCCGCCGCTCGTCGGATGCTCGAGTTCCGCTCGAGCTCATTTTCCAGTAGCTACCCCGCCTGATGCGTGCTCGAGCCCACTCGAGCGGATTTTCCAGAACCTTCTGGAAAGCTCCCGCACTCGCCAGCTGCCTGAGCAAATTTTCCAGAACCTTCCAGAAAGCCCCCGCTCGAGCGGAAAGAACCAGAGCCGGCCCACTCGCTACTCGCTCGCCGAGTGCTCGAGCGGCCCGACTAGTATAAATACCCGGCCAGCTTCACAAATCTTCATTTCCACATTTTTCCCACAAACTTTTTGAAAGGAAGAGAGAGAGAGAATGCCAAGTTAGAGAGAGAAAGGGAGAAATCGAGGTGTAGAGTCTGAATTCGACCGAAAGCTAGTTATCAAAGTGATAGCACGCGTCGAGGCATGTGTTCTCATACTCACTATTTGCTCTCTTTTAATTTTTATTCGATCTCCGTCTGGTATTATCGTACCGATACCCACCCAAAATGTGGAGAATGTATAACCCATGAATTATACTACATAAATGTGTGATTATTTATTCATTTTGTTGGTTAAATCGTTCGATGTGTTATTGTGAAACCCTAACCCTCACCCAAATTCGGGATTCATTGTTTTCCCCTCTGATTTATGATAATTTGACCTCAAATTATGAATCACCACGTCCCGAATATGTATACATACCGACCAGGCATCCAATTTCACAAAAAATGACCCGTTCGCGGCGTCCGAACGCTCTAAAATGCTACTGTTACTATTCATCCGAGGTACAATGGAAATTTTACATGTTCTTATCCAATTTAATTGTTATTCTAACCGACCATATGTGAATGCAAGCTTGAAAGTATAAATTAAGCATCGATTGCATCGATTGACAAGATACGGGCTCCAGAGGACCTCGATACGAAATTGGCTTATGAACGGTAAGAGATTCCAAATCTTTCCTAATTTTTGGTAAACATAAATGCTTAAATTCCGAAGTGAAATGAAAACCGATGAGTAATGGAGGGAAGTCCAAAATGTGATATGAATGATGGAACCTCCCAAATAGCGGGAGATACGATACATGAGATACGGTGGACTTTCCCTCAAATGAATACGGAAAAGAATCATAAAACTAGGACCATGGACTTTTAGATGGGTAGTGTTCTCTGGCTTGACACGTCCATCACGGTATAAACCCGAAGAATACTTGGGCCACGTATTCTGATCGCTTGTGTGTAAGCGGGTGGTGTCCGTGTCACACCTTAGGATACTATTGCAGAAGAACGAGGACTGCCCTGGTACCCCGGGGGAATGGGGCGATTTACGGCACGATGTGCACGACCCCCCGGATGGGTCGTAAAAGATAATCCCTCACGGCCTTAGATCATGTGGAGTATCATGATCCTTTCCTCGTTCTCTTGCATCGTTTGCTAGTACGACCTACTAGCCCTGGTCCGCAAAGATTAAAGTAAATTAAGAAAGTATGTCCAAAGGTAATTAAAGGTGCCAAAGTATGATAAATGACAAACTGGTTCTTCTAAGTATTTCCTTCCTTTCACGCTTTATATGCTTCTCCCCCACCCCACTATCGTTTCCATTATGACTTTATCTTTTGATAGTGATGTGTGTTTACACTTGCTGGGCGATAAGCTCACCCTTGCACTCTCTCTTTTTAGATGAAAATGCCCTGATGCCAGACGAGACCGAGTAGGACGAAGAAGCAAGATAGGCGACGTGGATTTTAAAGAGCCTCGAGGATCTAGCTTGACTATGTATGACATGGGAATTTTGTGGATGAATGGTTTTGATTTTTGTAAACTATGGTTATCACGCTTCCGCAGTTTGTATTTGTGGTTATGCTTGGGTTTTTATAGTTGGCATCTTTACCTCAGCCGACGTCATACCTAAGTTATGACGCCGGTGCCACTATAGGGGTTTAGTGGATCTGAGATCCTGTGTATGATGTTGAATGTTTTTGTGAAGATTGTGCAGAGTTTCAAACAGGTATTTGTATTTTTGTAAATGTTCAAGTTATAAACGGAACTCCGCCCAATTTTCTACAGAAATTTATAATATTGAATTATAATGATTTATTGACGGAAGGGTTATTAAAAGAAAATAACCCGGTCCGTCACATCACATGCGCCGGATCGTGGATGTACTTCCGAAGCATCGATACATGAAATACATAGTGTACGCCCGCAAGAGTCGGTGGTAACGCCAACCTGTAGGCTACCTCCCCGACCCTTTCCAGAATCTCAAAAGGGCCAATGAACCGGGGTTTCAACTTCCCCTTTACTCCAAATCGGAATGTGCCCTTTGACGGTGAGACCTTTAGAAACACAAGATCTTTTATCTCGAAACTCTGCTCTGTCCTCCACTCATCCGCATAACTCTTCTGTCGGCTTTGGGCAACCTTCAAATTATCGTGAATCATCCTAATCTTCTCTGCTGTTTCTTTCACAATCTCAGGGCCCAAAATTCTTTTGTCTCCAGTTTCCTCCCAATGAATAGGTGACCTACACTTTCTCCCATACAACGCCTCAAACAGTGCCATGCCGAAACTAGTTTTGTAGCTGTTATTATAAGCGAATTCAGCTAGTGCCAGATGAGTGTCCCAAGTTCCTCTCATCTCCAAAACAGAAGCCCTCAACATGTCCTCGAGAATTTGAATCGTACGTTAAGATTGGCCATCGGTTTGGGGGTGATACGCGGTACTGAACTTCAATTCTGTCCCCAACTCCTTATGCAAGCTCTCCCAGAACCTCGAGACAAAGAGTGGATCTCTATCGGACACTATGGAGGCAGGAACTCCATGAAGCCTCACAATCTCATTCACATATAATTGAGCCAATCTATCATGCAAATAGGTCGTCCTGATCACCAAAAAAGTGGGCTAATTTCGTCAGCCGATCAACTATAACTTACATGGCGTCATGATTCCTAGGAGTCATCGGTAAACCCGATATAAAATCCATAGCATTGTCCTCCCATTTCCAGCTCGGGATGGGCATTGGTTGTAATAGTCCAGAAGGCTTCTTCCTCTCGGCCTTCAGTTGCTGACACACTAGGCATTTCTCCACATGGGCCATGATATCCCTCTTCATGTTTCTCCACCAGAAAGTCTTTTTCAGATCCTAATACATCTTATTCGTTCCCGGGTGGATTGTATATCGAGACCGGTGAGCCTCCTTCAAGATTTTTTCCTTCAATCCTTTATCATCCGGTACACATAATCGATCTCTAAATCTCAACACACCATCAGCCCGGATGTTAAAATCAACCCGAGACTCCTTACTCAAATCATTAACGATATCCATAAGGAACAAATCATTCACCTGTTTCTCCTTGACTTCACCGACTACCTCTGGTTGAATCTAGAAATACGACAGGAGCATCCTATCACCTTTGGAATAGCGTTGGATATCGCACTGCCTCAAATAATCTAACATCTCCATCTGTTTGACCTGTAGGTGCGCCACATAGCCTGATCGGCAACTCAAGGCATCTGCTACAACGTTGGCCTTTCTGGCTTGTACAGTATTTTACAATCATAATCCTTCAGGAAATCGACCTATCTCCTTTGCCTCATGTTGAGTTCCTTTTGTCAGAATAAGTACTTCAAACTCTTATGATCGGAATACACAAGGAACTTCTTGCCATATAGATAATGTCTCTAAATTTTTAACATAAACACCACAGCAGCAAGTTCAAGATCATGGGTAGGATAATTTTTCTCGTGTACTTTCAATTGTTTAGATCCATATGCCACGACTTTACCATGCTGCATTAACACACATCCTAGACCCGCCTTAGAAGCATCGCAGTACACCTCAAATCCTCCAGAACCCTCTGGAATAATCAGCACCGGAGCGGTGGTCAAACGATCCTTTAGCTCCTAGAAGCTCAGATCACACCCTTTTGTCCACACAAACTTAGCCTCTTTCTTCAGCAACCGAGTCAGAGGCATAGCAATCTGAGAGAAATTCTCTACAAAGCGCCTGTAATATCATGCCATACCCAGAAAGCTCCTAACCTCAGTCACAGAAGTCGGTCTGCTCCAACTTATAACAGCCTCTATTTTCTTAGGATCTACAGAAATGCCACTATCAGAAATTACATGTCCCAAGAACATCAACTTCTCGAGCCAGAACTCACACTTACTCAGCTTGGCATACAGTCTCTCATCGCGGAGCACCTGAAGTACCTTTCTCAAATGATTTCGTGCTCCTCATGATCCTTTGAGTAAATCAAGATGTCATCAATGAATACCACCACAAACTTATCCAAGTACGGCCTGAAAACCCTATTCATCAAGTACATAAAGGCAGCTGGAACATTTGTAAGGCCAAAAGGCATAACGAGAAACTCATAATGTCCATAACGTGTCCGAAAAGCTGTTTTAGTCACATCCTCCGGCTTGATCCTTAATCGGACCTCAAATCAATCTTTGAAAACACTCACGACCCTTGCAACTAATCAAATAAATCATAAATGCGCGGTAGAGGGTATTTGTTTTTTATCGTGATCTTGTTCAACTCACGATAATCAACACACAACCGCAAAGACCCATCTTTCTTTCTTACGAACAACACCGGTGGACCCCAAGGAGATACACTCTGTCTGATAAAACCCTTTTCTAACAGCTCCTGTAGTTGCAACTTCAACTACTTCAGTTCAGCCGGAGCCATACGATAAGGGGATTTAGAAACCGGACTAGCACCAGGAACAACAACAATCTCAAACTCAATTTTCCGGTGTCGAGGCAATCCAGGTAACTCCTTTGGAAATACATCCTCAAAGTCACAAACAACCAAGATGTCCTTAGCCGGCACACTATGACTTCCAGTAGTGCAGGCATATGCCAAATAAGCTCTACATCCACTACTCATTAAATGCTTAGTATGTAGAGCAGAGATCAACATAGGCACCCCCTTTTTCTTAATGCCCTGAAAGACAAAGGGCTCCATCTCAGGGATATTAAAATAAACCCGCTTCAGGAAACAGTCAATACTGGCATGGTACTTGGGCCAGCCAATCCATCCCAAGGATCACATCAAAATCACCCATGTCTAACAACACTAAATCCATAACCAAATGGTTCCCATTCACCTCAACTATATATTCTGGATATATCACATCAGTAACCACAGATGATCTGGTGGGAGTATACACAGATAATTCACAATCCAAAACACATGGGGCAGATACTATACAGCATGCAAATTTCGGGGAAACGAAGGAATGGGTAGACCCTGAATCAAATAATATGGATGCAGAAACTTCACAAATAGAGAGAGTACTTTCCACAACATCCGGAGAGGCCTCCAGATCCTGAACAGCTACCGCGAAGGCTCTTGCCGATACAGTAGGCTTCTTTCCTTTCATCCTTGGAGGTAGTGGGTAGTTCCTGAGAATGTGGCCCTGCTGCCCACATCTGAAACACGCTCCCGACATCCTGCGGCATTCTTGTACCGGATGTTTCTTTCCACAGAAGGTACAGTCTTCAGCCGACGCTCTAATACTGGTTATTGACTGAGCCGCAATACTTTTTCCTTTGTCAGCCGCTTTAGTCCTCTTCAATGGTCCAAAAGACCCCGCAGCTGAGCCGGTACTTACTCCTGCTCGGCTGGCGGTTCTCTTTGCATAAAATCTTTCTATCTCTGACTTCATCTCACAGATCACTGCTCTGTCCAGGATATCGGCATAAGTCTGAAACTTCAAAACAGACAACAACTTCCTAATATCATCTCGTAGCCCTTGCAAGAACATTTTAACTTTCCACTGCTCATCCTCTATAGAAAATGGTGCAAAATGAGACAACTCTGTGAACGTGGCATCATATTCCTTGACGGTCATGCTCCCTTGTCTCAGCCTCATAAACTCTTGCTCTTTCTAATCTCGAAGATTGGATGGAAAATACTTTTTCAGAAATACCTCCTCAAACATTTCCCAGGTGATAGCTTCATTGGGCACTCCCATCGCCTGTTTCTATATGTCCCACCAACTATTCGCTTCACCCTCCAGTTTATATGCAGCAAAAGTGACCTTTTCTCGGTCAGTATAGCCAAGCACATTGAATATTTTCTTCATTCTTTTCATCCACACATCCGCCTCAGCCAGATCAGGCTTTCCTAGGAAGCCCGGTGCTCTTTCAGCTGTGAACCTATCATAAGTTGTAGCACCAGGAGGTGCCGGAGCTGGTTCGGGTGTCGGAGCCATATGCTTTTGCTCGACGGACTCTACAACATTGGTCATCCTTTCCAATAGATTGATATAGGCAGCCTCTCTTTTATAGGGCGTGCTAATGCCACCACGGCCATTTCTCCCACCTCTTCTACTTGCCATCCTATAATCAAGGCAAACACATGAATATAAGGACAAGGATCCAATGAATAAGAGAGAAGTATTCAATAACTTTAAGGAATTTTTAACCAAGCCTAAGAACCAATTTCTTAAAGGTCCTAACTATCTTAGCTTCCTCTATTTATTCATACAGGAATTCTATTAAGAGATTGAAACCTATACTTCCGCTTTTCTATCGATCAATTCCTAAGGCATCTCAATTCTCTGATACCAATTGTGACGGAACGGATTTCTTTTTTGTCCTCAAAAGCTTCCGTCAAACAGAAACAAAATTAACGGTCAAAACATAAGGCAGGACTCCTGCGAAAATTTTGGCAGAGTCTCCTTTGTAATAGGATGAAAAATCTAAAAATACAACCCTGTATAATCATCCATAACAAGCACATAACTATCCATCATTCACAATTTCTACAACAAACATTCACAGGATCACATGTGCCATCCATGGCACAAATTTATAAAAATATTTACTACTCTAATAGTTTAATAACGAGATACTATCTAGGACCTGCACAGTAAATCCAGAGTATACAGCGGAAGTAAACTAAGAACATGCAGAAGGATAGCATTTTCTCTTCTACTACCATACACATCACGAGCTTTCTATATAAAAATTGACATGTTCTAAGACATCAATAATCACAAGATCAGTATACAAAAATCACATGCAGCTAGCCCTTTACATCGACAGGCTCCTCCAAAATAACTCCAATGTGCTATGGTCCTTAAAAGTCTTCAAGAAGCTTCTCTCTCTGATTACTCTTTTTTGTCAGGTAAAAGCTCTACTGTCTCATCTGGAAGGGGAAAAAAATACTAAAATAGTAAGCCGAGGCCCAGCATGGTACATGCACATGAGCAGTGATACAGTGATGCAAAATAGTCATGTAACTGTGCAGAAACAGGACGGAAATAGAATGTACTCCAGCAAATAGAGAAAACATGCTTTGACTATATTATACTTCGAAATTAGGAATCAGTAGTCAGAAATCGGTGATCAGAAATCATTATAATCTAGAAAGCAGAATCAGAAACTTCTTTTTTATTCAAACAGTACAATAATTGGTATAGAACAGAAATCAGTACAATAACAACGGTACAGAACATAACAGAATCAAAACAGAATGGTATCAGAACAGAACAGTGTCGGAAAGAATAATATAGACCCTGCCAGTATCCCCTACTAGCTGAGGGGGCGAATAATCGAGGATAGATTGTATTCACTCCACACAATCTAAGGCTAGTAACAGAAGTATCCCATCTCGAGGGATCAGTACAGAGTGCCTCCCGAAGGTAGGCCTGTAACAGAATCCTCCTGACCGTAACGCCCCGAGGCAGGGCGGACCACAAATAACACCATGGATAGAGTTATCCTCGATTACCACCGTAAAGTCCTAAGGCATGCCAGAGAACCTATCCGGACTATAGTCAGTCCCGGGTCCTAAAATAACGGTAACGAAAATCATCTCTTTATCAAAAACCCCTTTTTCAAAATATGACTTTTACAATACACTTTCATCACTTCTTTAAATCCACATGGAAATTTCGTCGATATACGTTTGTTCATATTTTTGAAACAAATTATACTGGAAGTTGCGCATCGATGTCAATTTACTTTCATATAACAGAAGCTATGGTTAAAACTCATCAAAACCTCTTCATTTTCGTACAAAGGGCTTCGCCAAAACCGTCGGACTCAAATCGATCAATAAACAAGTCTTATTTCATGAAATCAAAGCCATAAATCCAAATATATATATCCAATCATGCATTTAAACCATAAATCCCCAAAATTTTGAGTTAGGGTTTGGCCATGTTCTTTCAATGTCAAAATAAACACATAACACATGCTCATACATGAAATCGGAGCCAAATACTTCTATAAACATGAACAAACATGAAATCTAACCGATTAATCGAGGGAAACATGCTTCATTTACACTAAACATGTATTAACATCATTTTCGTCCACTTTAAAGCAAAATAAATGGTAAAAACGAAAAATAACGTTCGAGGTACACTTGCCTTGTCGTGGGCTTTCACCTTTATTGTGACGCCCCGAGCCCGAGTCACCCGACCCGACCCGGGACCGCCATGCGGAAACCCAA
>JAODPA010030439.1:0-12505 GCA_025585075.1 Nepenthes mirabilis
CAGCATAACGTCCTAGAACATCCTACATGGCGGCCCGTACTCGCAACCAATGGGCGTCGCCTACAGCCCATTAATATGTCTGTCGGGTGATAGTAGTGGCGTAAAGGAAATGAGCCAATGAGGAGAAGGTCAGCGGTGACAGCTATGGCTCACGCCGCTATCCACAGTTCTTTGGCAAATCTCAACACGAGAGGTAGACCAAGCGTGACCTGCAATGCCCGACGGTCTACCTGTCACCGCAAGTTGACAACTGACACACCGACGACTGCCGTAAAAGATCAGCGGCCGATGAATCCCTATAATGAGGATTCTTGCGCCCAAAACCCCCAACCAGGAGGCCTATAAAATCCCTCTCCCTCTACAAAGGAAGGGATTGGATCCTGGATAATTGACTTTATGTCACGTGAGTTAAACTCTAAAACCATTTTTCAGATCCGACCTTCTCATCCTTCTAAGGCCACAAGAATTAGCCACCCGTTGCGGTGCATTCCGGAAGCTAGGCCTTCAATTACCCGCTCACCAATTTCCTATTCCTGCATCCACGCACTCTCAACGCATTTACAATATATTTTTGCACACCTCTAAGCGTGCACTCCTTTCCATTCATTATGGAAAGTTACTATTTTGAGCATTGGAGTGTTTTCGGTGGGAAAAATTTTGCCGGATCTTTGACCTTTTATTTGTTAGTTGTGTTGTGCAGACCCCAGATTAACAGAGACGGAGACCGGATACGCTTGAGACCACCTCCAAACGACGAGGAATTCGAAGGCTTCCTAATCCGTACGATAATCGGAGACCCGATATACATAATTGGTGTCGTCTGTAGGAACCAGACAAGAAGCCTAGCGTCTCCTTCCCATACTCATTTCTTCACAACAAAATGGTAAACACTAGGGTACAAACTAGTGCCCCAGCAAGAGATGCAGTTACCCGCAGTGACAACCTCTCAGTGGGTAGCCGCGTAGACGTCCGTCCAGAGCTCGACAGGTGTGGGATGCTCCTCCAGCACTTCAGGTGCCACCCTCTAGACGAGGAAGGCGTCGCACTAGAGCCCCTAGGGCAGAATAGCTAAGCCTGACGACGTCGAGGCCCAGGCAACCTCCGACAGCAGGGCCCAATCTGTGGTTGGAAGCTGCCCTAGCTGGGAATAGCGGGAGGAGAGCCCGGAGTGGCGTAACTCCCGTAGCTCCTGCGGTGAAAGGAGGAGAACAGCTGTGGACTCGAACAGCGTGTGGCCACCCCCCTTAGAAGCCGCCACAACCAACAAGCTCACCCGAACCAGTAGGGTCACACGGAGCTCCGCGACATCATCAACACGCGAAGGAGTGATTCCGACCCACCAATGGAGGTGAAGGTAAAAGTACTTTGGGACCTCTTGCATAAAGAAAGACCCGTGCGGTCTTCCACCGACCTGTGAAGGTCACCCTTCGCGTAAGTTCTAGACCCTGTGAAGGTTACCATTCCATGGATTTCTAGACCCAGCCGCTCTCCCGTAAGTTCAAGATGCCAACATTAGAGGGGTACAATGGGAGTACGGACCTAATGGACCACCTCAACTGCTTCCGTACCCACCTGTCTCTCCAAAGAGCGAGCGAGGCAGTGACGTGCCAGTGCTTCCCCGTTACCCTCAGGGGAGACGCGCTGCTTTGGTTCCATGGCCTCCCCCCAAACTCCATCCGTTCATCCAATGAGCTCACAGACAGCTTTCTGAACCAAATCGCCTCCAATTGGAGAGAAGATAAGCAGCCATGGCACTTGGTTCACCTCCACCAGATGACGAATGAAAGTTTGAATCGATTCTTCAACCGCTTCATCATTGAGACGCACAGGATCCTCCAACTCTCCGACGAGTTGAAGCTCAACGCTTTCGTCCCCTACTCCTCTAAACGATTCCCACGCGAACATCCCGATACAGATCTAGAATGAAAAGTTCTTCAAGTGGCCGAAAGTGTCAAAGGGCCCGAGCGACAGTGACCAGATGAAGTACTGCTAGTACCACCGCTGCCTCGAACATTCCACGAAGAACTGCCAGACCATGCAGCAGGAAATAGAACACTTGATCTACCGTGGACACCTCAAACGGTTCGTAAAGGGTTTGGGGCAGGCCCTCACAGCCTTAGAAGGCGAGGCAAGCGAGCCTCCCAAGAACCGTACGGATGACGGCGTGATCAGCCTGGTCTCAACCGCGCTGGCCAAGAGCAGCAGGAAGACACAGCCTGAACAGACTTCCAGCAGCAATAGAGCAAAAATAGGAGATAGGAGTGATGTCACTAGCTTTAGTAGTGACAATATAGCTCATGTAACATTCCCCCATTCTGATCTCATTGTTGTATCCGCCCTCATTTCAGATGGTACGGTTGACTACCAACTGAAATGGGTCTTCGTTGATAATGAAAGCTATCAGAATTTACTATATCTTGGTGCATTTTTTAAGCTTGGACTGAGGCGAAGCCAAATAAAATCGACTGACGACCTTTTATATGGTCTGGACAACGAACTTGTATAGGGAATAGGTTAGCTAGAGATCATGATGGGAACTTACCCGCGTGTTACAACACGAGCTAACGTTCCTCATTGCCGATCTACCGTCCATTTACAATGCCATCCTGGGTAAACCATTCCTCGCAGCCTTCGAGGCTGTTACTTCGATACCTCATCTAAAGAGGAAGTTTTCAACCCCGTACGGCGTAGGAAAGGTGCTCGGGGACCAAGTGATAGGACGGACGTACTACTTGTCCTAAGTCGCTCTAGCGGCGCCAGACCGCCTGGACAGATACTTAGATCCCCGCGATGAAGCAACGTTACAACAAGCCCGATCAGGAGAAGCAATTGAAGTAATTTCTTTGGATCCTATCAAGCCAGAAAGGTGCGTACATGTGGGCAGCTCTCTCCCTCCTACCGACCATGATCGACTAATCACCTTCATGCGGAAGAACTCCAACGTGTTCCCATGGATTCCTGTTGACATACCCGGGATATCGGCTGGAGTAATGGTTCACAAGTCCGTGTGACAGAAGCGTAGGAACTACTTTGTCGAGAAGCTGGTAGTTATAAGGGAGGAAGTAAAAAGACTGTTGGACGTTGGATTCATTAATGAGGCCCAATATTTAGACTAGCTATCTAACGTCGTTCTCGTGAAGAAGAGTAACGGCAAGTAGCGGATGTGCATGGATTTCACCGACGTAAACAAAGCCTACTCAAAGGACAGCTTCCCTCTCCCTTGGATCGATCAGTTGGTGGACTCCATGTCCGGGCACGAGCTCCTGAGCTTCATGGATGCTTACTGATATTACAATCAGATTAGGATGCTCTCGTACGATAAGGAGTACACCTCCTTTATGACCGACCAGGGGATGTACTACTATATGGTGATACCCTTAGGCCTCAAGAACGTCGGGGCAACCTATCAGCGCTTAATGAACAAGATGTTCGAAGGTCAGATCGGGAAGAATGTGAAAGTGTACGTCGACGACATATCGGTAAAAAGTAGTATGCCGACGACCACATCCGTGACCTAGAGGAGACCTTTCAGGTTCTCCGGGCACATAGAATAAAGCTCAATCCTGCCAAATGCGCATTCGAGGTGACCTCCGGAAAGTTCCTAGGCTTCATTGGGTCATAACGCGACATAGAAGCGAACCTGAAAAAGATCAGGGCCATCCTCGACATGAACCTTCTGTGAATGGTGAAGGAAGTATAGAAGTTCACAGGATGACTGGCAGCTCTCACGCGATTCCTAGCCAAGTCCGCAGAGAAATACTTGTCCTTCTTCAAGGCGCTTAGAGAGATGAAATCGTCCAAATTTCGGTGGATCGATGAATGTGAGGAAGCTTTCAAAGAACTAAAGGCATACCTCGTCAGCCAACCTCTCCTGAGCTCACCATGTGTCAGCGAAGACCTAAACCTCTACTTGGCTACGTCAGATACGACACTTAGCTCCGTGCTAGTCAGAGAGCATGAGGGTGCGCAATGACTGGTGTACTACATGAGCAGGGTACTGACAGACGTGGAAACCCGCTATCCGCACATAAAAAAATTGCGTTAACACTCATCTATTTGGCGTGGAAACTACGGCCCTACTTCCAAGCTCACTAGATCGTTGTTTTAATAGGTTAACCCCTGAAGTCGATCCTACAAAAGCCAGAAACCTCCGAGCGACTAGTCAAGTGGGCTATAGAATTGGAAAAGTTTGACGTAAAGTTCTGACCGTGACGGGCCCTCAAGGGTTAGGCCTTAGCAGACTTCATTATCGAGACGATGACCCCGGCTCTAGACGACCTCCACAGCTCGGGGAGTGTGGACGCTCTTGACATTCCAACATGGACCCTGAATGTGGATGAGTCATCCACTCAGACAGGCAGCGGAGCAGAAGTCGTGCTCATAACTCCGGACTGTACCGAGATTAAGTACTCTGTTATGCTCACCATCCCTGCCACTAATAACGTGGCGAAAAACGAAGCCCTTCTTATAAGACTTCGTCTAGCAAAGGAGTACTCCGCTAAGTCGCTGGTCATGCATAGTGACTCGGAGCTCATGGTCAACCAAATCCAATGAACCTTCAAGGCGTCGAGCCTTCAACTCACGAAGTACCTGGAGATAGCAAAAGCCCAGATCCAAGACTTTGAGTGCTTCAAGATTGAACATGTGTCTAGATCCAAAAACTAGAAAGTTGACCAGTTGGCTAGGGATGCAGCTGCAGGCTCTCTGGAGCAGTACGCTAGGGACCTACGGGAAACCCTGGCCGTACCCACTGTTGATATCTTAGACCAGGAAGTGCTGCAGATTAACGAGGGCGACAACTGGATGACCCTGTACCGAAAGTATTTGACGGATGGAATATTACCTGAAAATACTAATGAGGCTAAACGGATTAAGAAGACGGCAGGCTGGTATACGATCATCAATGGGAGGCTATATGGGTGATGATATTCTACTCCTTACCTAATATGCCTGACCCTTGAGGAGGCTGAGTACACCCTAAGCGAAGTCCATCTTGGCATATGCGGCTCGCACGTTGAGGAAAAAACCTCGGCATATGCGGCAGGTCTCTTCTAGCCCACGATGAAGCGAGACGTCTTGGAATTCGTGAAGAAATGTGAAAGCTGTCAGGTCCACGAATCCATGACGCACCTTCCTCATACGAAGCTGCACAGCCTTAAGTCTCCATGGCCGTTTGCACAGTGGGGACTCAATATCCTCGGACCGTGACCTCTAGCTTCCGGATAAAGAAAATACCTTATCGTTGGATCAACTATTTTACCAAGTGGGTAGAAGCAGTCTCTCTGGCTCGAATCACCGAACAAAACGTGACAGAGTTCCTCCGTCAAAATATCGTCTACCACTTTGGGATTCTCGAGGTCATAGTGACCGACAACAGAACCCAATTCACCAACAAATGATTTATTAGATATTGCGTAAGTCTGCGCATCAAACTGGTACATACATCTGTGGCATATCCCCAGATAAATGGGCAGGTTGAAGTTACCAATCATACGTTGCTGCACTGATTAAAGACAAAGCTGGAAGACGCAAGGGGCTCGTGGGTCGATGAGTTACCTTCCGTGCTTTGATTGTATCGAACAACCCCGCAAAAACCAATGAGAGAGGCACTTTCAGTCTCTACTACGGGGCTGAAGCCGTGGTCCTCGTTGAAGTGGGGCTACCCTACCTGTGGGTCAAATGTTTCGATCCGGCCACGAACTCGTAGAGATTTAGAGAATGCCTTGACTTGCTCCCAGAAGTTCGAGACGCTACCCGCCTGAGGACCGCAGCTTACCAGCAGCATATCGCATGATACTACAACAAGCGGGTGAAGGTACGCCCGCTTGAGGTTGGAGACCTGGTCCTCCGGAGTGTAGAGGCCGCAGGAAAAGCCGCAAGTAGGAACAAACTTTTCCTTGGCTGTGAAGGCCCGCTCCTCGTCTCCGCGATCATCCGGAGAGGAGCGTACAAACTACGCGCCTAGAACTTCAAATTGGTCCCTCGGACCTAGAACGCCGCCAACCTAAGAAAATACTACCAGTAACGTAGCGTTTGCCCAGGTAAGGCATACACGCACATTATGAGGAATGTTTGTATATGTATTGTGTTTTCATTTAATAAAACTAACCATTTCTATTATCATGTGTGTCCATTCATATGAGTGTTTGCATGCATAATATTTTAAAAGACAAAACGACCTAGACTTCCCCTAAGTCGAGAGGGCAATCATCCGTCTGTAAAACGAAGCCTTGGCTCCTTGTCAAGCAGCCCAAAAATGGCCACCTCGAAATCTCGAGTCCGCATCGAATGGCCCTAAGCCCTTTACGCATTGGCTCCACACAAAGTGGCCCGAAAGTAGCCACCTCAAAATCTCGACTCCGCGTCAAAAGGCCCTAAGCGGCCTTTTATACCTAGGCTCCGTGCCAAGCGACCCCAGCGGTCAAAGAATCAGGCTTGGGGCCTTTTGAAGTTTCCAAACTTATAGCCACCAAAACCTTAGGGGTAAGAATCACAGGTGTGCGGCGACCTTCTCGCGAATAAAAGAGTACCCTCAGTCTACAATGGTCGTAGGTTAGGACCAAGCACATGATAAGAACGACGCCTTAAGCGTGGGCTGGGCACCTAATGCAGGTATCGCATGCAGAGAGGCTTAGACTTGGAGTCCAACTGCTGTGGTCTGAAAACCCAACTGGCCTTTAATGTGGCTCCATGGGATTTGCGACGACGTCCACTCTACTAGATTGAACTTCCCATTAAACGCACGAGATGCAACGATATTCTCTGACGAAAGACGAGTGCAGCACAAGAAGGCACCGGATGAGGGCCTTAACGATAATAGCTTTACAAGTTTAGCTGTTAAATACAAGATATTATCTCTAAAATCATACTTGAAGGAGTTAAGTGCAAAAAAAAAAAGGGTGCTACTTCTTATTCATATGTACAAGGCACTGACAAGTGGTAAAAAGGAAAAGAAAAGCGATGTGTACAAGCAAAGCTACTCCTGAGAGTCTGATGGGTCGACCTCCTCAAGAAAGTTCCTCAGGCGGGACCTATCACAAACCCTAGAGTTACCAGGGTGAAAGACGCCTTCTGGAATGTCAGGAAGCACGAGCGAGGCAATCTTACGGCACAGATGGTGTCGTCTCAGAATTTGGTTTCCAGGACAAGGTTCACCTCCGATGGAGAGAGCCGCACCCTCAGATTTCTGGACAGGCGGGAGTAAGTGTCTTCAAGAGTAGTGGCCATCTTCTTCAACTGCTCGAACTCCTACTTTAGGAGTGCAGCTTCTTGCGTCTGCTGGCCATTGTCCATCTGTACGTACCTGATTTCCTCTTGCATCTGCTCGTTCTCTCCCTGCATCCGTTCACTCTCCCCTGGAGGGAAGCGACCTTGATTCTCCTGTGCTGAGCAATTTCCTGCCCACGGTGAAAGTTTCCGTGCAGTTAAGGAATCAACTCGTCGAAAGAATCAACCTCCATAGGAACCTGCGTGGGAGAAGAGAAGGTTGGAAATTCTCAGAACTCCAGATCGCAAATGAGCACTCGGCTCAAGACGATTATACCTGAGCAGAAGGCACGTCCGGACGACTAGCTCCCTCTCTTGACGTAAGCGAGCATGGGGGCTCCCCGCAGCCAACCATTGCCTCCCCGGAGCTAGGGTGGCCTGGAGCACCGGGTGACGTAGGAACGCTTGGGGGCTCCAGTGACGGTCTCCAAAGTCACATCAATGTCTGACGGATTGGCTTCTTGCCCAGCTTCGACCTCCGACCCAACAGAAGCATCCTCTTAGATGCTCGCCTCCAGAAATGGCTCGGCAGAAGATCTAGCAAGCTCTGAAGACCCCGCCAAAGTTGGTGTCGGCCCCGGCATGCACGCTCCCTCCAGCTCCTCAAGAACTAACGCGCTGCCCACTGCAGCCAGTGCACCTATAGCAATCACCTCCTGCGGCTCCAGATCGACGAAGGGAACCGTGGGAGACTCTTCACCAGAATGAAGCTCCACTGCAGGAATGCCATACTCAGCAAACACCACGGCGGGAATCAGTATGGGTTTGGTAGCTCCCTCTCGTGGTTCGACGCTCGACGTTGCCCCCAAGATTGGGCTCCGGACCCGTACGGTGTACCCTGCAGCCAACCTCCTTGATCTCCCGGTGGAGGTACCTCCAGCCTCCCTCGACCTCCTCATCCGAAGACAATTCCAACGGTAAGCAACTCTCTTCAGCGTCTTCTCTTGACAGCTCGGGGATCATGACATCCTCGGGCTTCTTCTTCAAAGAGCCAACGACGCCCCAACCAGACGAAGGCCCCAACTTGGTTGCCTCGAAAGTGTGGGACATCAAATAGTAGCCCTGAATGGAGAATGTTGCCATTTGGGAGTCAATGGCGGTGACCAACTCCGTTGTATCCTTAGTGTCCTCTGAGGACACCTTCCCGTGGAAGTACTCTGAGATCAGGCCCCACTCATGTGAGAGCCCTGAGGCAAGAGACTCCTGCAGGAAGAAGAAGTGGCTCTTCTAGTTCTTTACCGAATCGAGGTTAGTCCCCCAAAACTGGAAATCGGTTCTTGGATACATGGAGATCCAATCCTACGACTTCGTAAAACGGAAGATCACTCTCGCCGCCTTTGTATAGAACGTGCCAGTATGAAGGCGGGAGAAGATATATAGTGAAACCAGGTAACGAACGACATTAGGGTGAAGCCTCGCCACTGAAACACCCAATGTCTCAACTAGTGTATACAAAATGCATGGCATGGGGTAGCGAAGCCCCCCTCTCAGATGGTGCTTTTAAACAATGACGAAGCCATCTGGAGGGGCGTTGGCTCTACCCGTGGAGCCAGGAGCACGATAAGCCCAATCACTGGGGATCCCGTAGTCCACCATCAAAGCAGCGATGACACTCGTTGTCAAAACGGAACCCGTGTGGTCAACCCTATGGCGGCTTGCCCTAGAAGCTCACGAAGAGGAAGCAGATTCTTTCTTCTTGGCCATCTCTCTTTCACTCTAAAACGAGTTGCAGCATGAAAAAGTATAAACGTGAAGGATTTTGCCAAGACGTCGTTTAAATAGACAATCGGGTGCCAGTGCACAGGAAAATCCAAACGACGCCTTCGCTAAATGGCCAGGCCACATGTTGGCCCAGCAAGAGCATCACGGGTCCCAAGCAACGGCCAATTATGACCTCTTGTCAAATTGCAGATCAATATCGCCTTAGCCTCCTGCCGAAATCCCCACTGGCACACTTGCATTTAATGCGGGAAGTCTGATCGTTAGGGATGGCGTTGACGGGACTTCCAAGATAGGCGCATGAGAGAGAAGACGAACCATTCGAATACAACAAGTAACGAAAAATAAGCGGAGCAGCTAAGTGTTAAATTTTATTATATGGATCATTAATAACTCCTTTTTACAGCAGCCTGCGGCCCAAAGTACAACTAACGGCCACCTCTGGACTCAGTAGGATCTGGAGCCGGATACACTAACACGTTCGCGCGTGTCAGCGCACCTAAGTTTCGAGAGTCTAGGATGTTGATGACGATGCGAAAGTTTGGATCCTCCAGCGAGATTAGTCTCCGGCAGAGACGGACGCCATCCTGGAAGTTCCTTTCTAATGCAGGACCGACCTCCTCGGCAGGAACCCTGACCTCAACTCAGTCCCCATTTCCGCGAGCTCTTCCCTGAAATGTAGCCGCAATTTCTCAAGCTTCTCCTGAAGTGCCAATATGTGGGCCTAGGCCTATATGTTAGCACCAGCAAGCTCAGACGGCATCGCTTTTGATTCAGCCCACACCTACTCAAAGTATGCGGCGCGAGCCTTCATTTGCTCTATCTCTCCGATTGCAACCTGGCTTCAACCCCTTTGACGGCGCTGGCAACTTGATGAAGCAGGGGATTCGCCCTCCTGCACCTACGATCCTACGAGAAGGCGGATATCTCCTCCCTCTCAAAGCCTGGAGGCGCCCTAAAAAATTACATCAGACCCACAATAGTGGCCTCTGAATGACATCACTCCGCTGCAGCTGCACCAGCCGCCACCACACTAGGGATCCCCGAGGCATGGGTCCCAATCTTGGGCTCTTCCGAAGAAGATTTTGATCCGAATGATGAGAACGACCTTTCCATTGAAGTCGCAACACAAGAAGACAAAGAGGAAAAGGCTCGAAGGCAACGCAAAGTTTCATGCCGTCAAAAAGGGCAACAAAGCATGCAACCTGGAAGGGAACTCGTGCGTTTAAATAAGCAGAGTTCCCCTATTGAAACGGCAGCGTTCTGAAGGCAAAACGCTCTGATAGAAAGCCGACGGATGCCCTCCACGTGGCAGATCCCTGAAACATTGCGCCTTTTTAAGGTGAATCATTATGGCACAGTGCCCCATGATTTCCCACACAGTTAACGTGCCAAATGGCCAGGCGGATGTGACATCCACCTGCGGCGTTTGAGCTTCCACGGCGTCAGCCGCCAAAAGTCTCCTCCTGCCGCATCCACCTGTCGATAGTCTGCACTAAGATCGAAGGGACGAGACCGGTGGAACCAACCACAAACATCTGAAGGAAGCCCAAACACGCGAAACAACACACAATGCAATGTAAGGAGCAAATTGCCCTTGAAGTGCAGTCCAAAAAGCAGTCGATAAGAAAAGAGGCATGCTATGAGATAGAAGAATAAAGACAAAGGGTTACTTCTTTTATTAATCAAGACTTTCTTTACAAAGTATAAAATTTACAATAGTAAAAGTACAAGAAAGAGGAAGAAAATATGGCACGGAGCCTAGGCCCCAAGACAACTGCCCCGAATGCGTGGAGCACGCTAGGGAACGTGATCCACATGAGATCACCGCGGCCCCACTGTTGGTAACCCAACAAGTCAAAGCACCGGGAGTAGCTGAGTGTTGGTCAGCCTTCGGCAGGAGATGAGCCCAATGTTAACCCTGGAGGTGGATCCAACACCCAGCTTGGGAGCCTCTGGCAGGGACACAGAAAAAGAACCTGCTCTCCCCTCGCCGGGACTCCACTCTCTACCTCCTCTCAAGTCGGCACATGATCTAAGTGAAGTAGAGACAGCAGGCGATGTGCTACATCGAAGGTGAAGCCTTTCGAGATAGCTCCGTAGCGATCCCACTGCACATTGGAGGACGTTGCTCCATGGGGGGAGGTATATGACATCGGCAGTATGGCCGAGCCACCCACGTTAGCTTGAAGAATCGCCCGTGACAGAGGCGTGAGGATAATCTTCATCAGAAGCTCTGGGACTCCAACTAGTCCATCCAATTCCTTTGCGAACTCCCATCAAAGGTGGGACGAACCAAGACCCTCACATTGCTACTCCAAAGTCAGCCAAGGGGTGAGCCACACCAGTCGAAGGGCCCTCCTATTTATGGGCAAGTTGGCGCCCGTCAAGCACTTCATGGGGCACGCTATCCCGTGGGCATCTTTCATGAAATAGGAAAGCCCTCAAATTCGACACAACCTCCGGCGTGCGAATTCTTCCATTCCAGACACTGAATCACTGTGGCGCCAGAAAAGCCTGCGCAACCGCTTAGGGAAGGCACGAAGCTAGAAGACGACAAACGTTGGTGCATCTCGAGAGAAGCCAGGCGACCGCGAACCGGACCCAGAAGGACATGTTAGGCCACGACCACAGGTTGGCCCAGGCATGGGGGCTAGTGTTGGGTCCATTGCGAAGGACCAAGGAAATTCCAAGCCCAACTCGTGGAGCAACTGCCCAAATGGTGGATCTAGCCAGTGTCCCAGAACAGCCTACGTGGCGGCCTGTACTCACAGCCAATGGGCGTCGCCTGCAACCCATTAATGTGGCTATCGGGTGACAGTGGTGGCGTAGAGGAAATGAACCAATGGGAAGAAGGTCAGCGCTGCCAGCCCCGACTTACGCCGCTGCCCACAATTCTCCGGCTAATCCTAACACGAGAGGTAGATCAAGTGTGATCTGCGATACTCGACGGTTTACCTGCCACCGTAATGCGACAACTGACACATCAGTGATCGCCGTCAGCGATCAGCAGCCAATGAATCCCTATAATGAGGATTCTCGTGCCCAAAACTCCTAACCAGGGGGCCTATAAAATCCCTCTCCTTCTACAGGAGAAGAGATTGGATCCTAGATAATCGATTCTATGTCACGCGAGTTAAACTCCAAAACCATCTTCTAGATCCGACCTTCTCAGCCTTCTAAGGCCACGAGAGTTAGTCACTCGCTGCGGTGCATTCCGGGAGTCAGGCCTCTCATTACTCGCTCACCAATATCCCATTCTTGCATCCACGCACTCCCAACGTATTTACAACATATTTTCGTGTACCTCTAAGCGTGCGCCCCTTTATGTTCATTGCAAAAAATTATTGACTTTAGCATCGAAATATTTTCGGTGGGAGAAATTTTGTCGGGTCTCTGACCTTTTGTTTGTTAGTTGTATTGTGCAGACCTCAGGTTAATAAAGACGGAGATTGGACTCGCTTGCGACCATCTCCGAACAATGAGGAATCTAAAGGCTCCCTAATCCGTATGACAATTG
>JAODPA010030450.1:0-12511 GCA_025585075.1 Nepenthes mirabilis
TGGGTGAGAAAACTAGTTTGAACATGTAGAGTACTCTTGTAGTAGTTAGTTTTCTCAAGAGAAGAAACAATGATCTTGAAGCATGAGAGGGTTTTCTTCTCAAAGAGGCACGCACATCAGTTCTCCAGAATTCCTAGGGTTCAAAAACATAAGTCCAATATTTATAGTGGAGCCAAAAATGCGTTCAAAAATTCTGCCCGTTGGGCCGCCGCTCGAGCGGGGCTCGAGCGCGCGGCGAGCGGCCGTAGGGTTTCGTGGCAAACCCTGCGGGAGCTCGAGCGGCCAGGGGGCGAGCAGCGAGCGGGCTACCTTCTGGTTTTTCGGCTCGAGCGGATATCGAGCATGAAGCGAGCGGCCCCCATTCTGGTTTATACGCTCGAGCAGCTAGCGGGCTCCAGGCGAGCGAGCGGACTTTGGACGGGCTCGAGCGTGTGGAGGGCGGACCGAACGGACTTTAACCCGACAACCCACAACCCGACATCAATACAATAATACATATGGTCACGGAATATGCCAATTAGACAAATATCCCTAACATAATACATCAATATACATATCCATCACAAAATATATAAAAATACTCTATGAGATATAAAACTAAAAAAACTAAATCCACAAAATCATCTTCCAAAGTCAGCAGCCTAGCCAACTTCTAATCCTCTACTCCGCCTCATCAGGTATAAATTCGTACACATCTGAAGAAAAAAAATAGTAATAAGTGAGCCAAATGTTCAGTAAGATACAATATAATTAAGGGCAGTAAGTAATATACTCAAAATAAAGCAAAGAAATGGAATAATAGTATAATATAAATGCATAAACATGAAGTATGATCAAATACACTTTTTAGAACACATTTACCTTTCACATGTAAAAATTTCTTCTTCTTTGAAAGCCAGGGCCAATAGGCCTTACCAGCTAACAGAACATTAAATTGAAAAAAGGATCATGTTATTCTACATAATCTAAGGCACTACTCATAAACCTCAAATTTACCATCTTGTGGTAGACCATATACTTATAATCCTGGATACACTGGGCCAATAGTCCTTATTCTTTTACCACCATGTCCCTGGTGGACCAAGGCAGTTCCTCGATTTACCACTGTAATATCTTAAGTTATGTCAGGAAATACTACATTCTGAAATATAAATCTTTTGCCCAATTTCACGATTACTTATTCTTAAGGGAAGGTTCCACCATAATTCTTATACAACATTCTCACTCACTGAAGAACAATTTATCAAATATAACAAATTGTGGGATTTTCTTCATATACTTTGCATAACTTATATAATTCTCAGATACAGATACTGGTAATCATATTCTTGAACATACCGATACACATTTTCATATTCTTATGAATTTAAATCTTTACATGTTTTTAAATACATATATAAATCAACATAAAACTTGATAAAATTAGAATTCTTGCCACAATGAGCAAAATATAATTTTTGAACTTTCAAACAATAAATCCCTTCATAAATTGTTCATCACATAATTTCAGAATGCATAAATTGTCGTATATAATGTATATGTAAATAAATATCAAACAATCCAAGTAAAATCATTTATAAAGTTAGGATTTCAATTATCTAAAACCAAATCGTACATAAACCCTAAATTACACGGGTAAAAATGTCGAGGCGTGGGTTAGGGTTTTTCACGTGCACAAAATCACATAAAACTACTAAATCATACACCCAATCGATAAATAATCATATTCAAGATATGGGTATCAATTTTCTAAAACCAAATCGTGCAAAAATCTCAAAATAAATGGGTAAAAGCACTCGGGTGTGGGGTTAGGGTTTCACATACGAAATACCGCATAAAATTTAGAAATCGGACATAAAACCAATATATATATACATGCTCAAGTCGTGTGTATCATAAAATAAAAATATAGACAGATATTGGGATAAAAATACCCGAAAAAAACGGAACAAAAAGTGCAAAAAGAGAAAAGAAAAGTATATAAATGCACTTGCCACGACCCGATCTATTCTTCAACTAGTCCCAAGTCAAAAACAAACCCAATAGCCTCGATCTGATCTCCTCCTTCCCTCTCTCTTCTCCACGCTCTCTCTCTCCTCTCTCGATTTTCCACGTGAAAATGATCGAAAGAAACATCCAGTTTGCTTAAATAGCCGAACTGACACTCGAGCACGCGTCGTGTGCACTTCAGACACCCTTCCCCTAGATCTGGCGTTTGAGCACGTGTCAGGCACAATTTAGGCACCCCCTGCTGGAATTGACACTTGAAAGGGCGCTCGAACATATGTCGGGCGCTTCTACTTAAGCCTTCATAAATGTAGGAGCTCATATTTAGCATCTAAATATTAGAGATGTAGCAAAACAACAAAATCTTGAAATATGTAAATACGCTGACAATTTAGATACATTGGCTGGTTTAATTGCCTCAAAACAAATTTTACTCATGCTAAAAAATCAAGACTAGCACATAGTGCGTTTTGTTGGTTTGGTGGCCGGTTCGACCTACTTTCTATAGGCTGAAAATTCATCACTAACACATGATGCTTCAGCTGATTTGCTACCAGTTCAGGGTCCATTCAACATATTTTCATAGGCTTCAAATTTTAGTATCAGTAAGGATGCATTGACCAGTTTAGATGCTGGTTTAGAGACAGGTTTAATACCCAGTTCAACTAGTTTTCTACAAGTTGATAATTCAGCATCATCACATGATACCTTAGCTGGTTTGGCTACTGGTTTAATCGGTTCAGGGCCTGGTTCAATATATTTTTATAGGTTATAAATTTTAGCATCAACAAGGATGCTTTAGTTGGTTTAGCTATTGTTTTTAGAGGCCGGTTTAGTAGCCGGTTAACTTATTCAGTAGCCGGTTCATAGGTTGAAAATTCAACAACAGCACATGATGCCTTAGTCGGTTTGGCTGCCGGTTTAGTTAGTTTAGGGACCAGTTTAACATATTTTTATAGGCTACAAATTTCAGCATCAGTAAAGGAAATTTAGCCGGTTTAGCTGCAGTGCAGGGGCTAGTTTAGTGGCCGGTTTAATTAGTTTTCTACAGGTTGACAATTTAGCATCATCACATGATACTTGGCCGGTTTGGCTACTGATTTAGTCGGTTTAGGGGCTAGTTCAATATATTTTCATAGGCTACAAATTTCAGTATCAATAAGGATACTTTAATTGGTTTATATTTTAATTTTTAGGGGCCGGTTCAATGGCCAGTTTAACTTAATTTCAATAGCTAGTTCACAGGTTGAAAATTCAGTATCAGCACATGATGTCTTGGCCGGTCTGCCTACCAGTTCAGCCGATTCAACATATTTTCATAGGTTACAAATTTCAACATCAGTAAAGATAATTTAGTCGATTTAGCTACTAGTTTAGGAGCCAGTTCAGTGGCACTAGTTTTGTATAGGTTGACAATTCGACTTCATCACATGATACATTGGCTGGTTTGGCTATATGACGAACCACATACTAATCAAGAACCGGCAAGGTCCCGTTCGTCAAACTAACACAAACTTGTACTATACACCTGTACAAGTATATACATATTACATACACAAACACACATGATTCAAAAGCCACAAAATCTAATTCATGACTTCAATGTCATATCTTCAGACACAACGTCGGCACATAGAGATACCCCTAGGTACCTAAAATCAAACTATAATAACTTACGGAAGAATATATGCAATCATCAATACACAGCGAAAATTAACTCATCTATATATTATCAATATGCATAATATACAACAATACATATCCATCAAAATGTATAAAAGTCATTTATGCATAACTACAAAACCATAAAATCTGAGTCTATAAAATAATCTTTTAAATCCACAACCTAGCCAACTTACAATCTCTACTCTAACTCATCGATTATAAGCACGTACTCATCGCATATAAGCTTGTACTCATTTGAACACAATAAAATAATAAGAAGTGAGTTAGATTCTCAGTAAGGTATAATATAATCAAAGATAATATGTAATATACTCAAAATAAATTAAGAGAATGGAATAGAAGTGTAATATAGATGCATAAACGTAAAACATAATTCAATACATTTTCCAAAACTCATTTATCTTTTCATATTTATATCTAATTCTTTTAGATTCTAAAACATATAGAAATTCATTCGTATTTAGGGATCAGAGCTAGCATACTTTACCAGCTATCAGAATAGCCGAACAAGAAAAAGAATGTGTATGTTTTCACACATTCTAAGGTACTACCCACTCAATTCAATACCCCGTGGTGAGCGATTTACATTTAACCTGATATACAATGCCATAAACATATGCTATCCTGTCTCCCGTGGCCTAGGAGTATTCCTCGGTCTACCATTGTAATATCCTAAGGCATGTCAAGGAATATCACCCTCTGATATATAAATCTTTAATCCAATTACATGATTACTTATTATTAAAGGAAAGTCCACCATTTTCTTAGCATAAAATTCCCACTCCCTGGAAAATGAATTATCAAATATAATAAATTGTAGAGTTTTCTTCTTATACTTTACATAATTCTCATATTTTTCGGTACAGATACAGACTATCATTTTCATGGAAGCTCAAGTCTTCACATGACTTTAAATACATGCATAAATTAACATAGAGCTTAGAAAAAATTAGAAAATTCTTACCATATTGGGCCAAATAAAACTTTATGACTTTCGGACAACAAATCTCTTCACAAATGACATCCAACATAATTCCCAAAACATGCAAAATAACATATACAAACTACATGTATATAAACACCAAATAATCACGTTCACAAGTTAGGGTTTTAATTTTCTAAGGCCAAATCATATAAAAATCTGAAAATAAATGGGCAAAGATTATAGGGCACGAAGTTAGGGTTTCCACGTAACACAATACCATATAAAACTTCCAAATCGTATACAAAATCAACATATATGCATACTTAAGATATGAGTAACGTAAAACACATACTAGGACGGGTAAAGGAATGAAAATATCCGAAAGGAACGAAATAAAAAGAACAAGAGAAAGAAAAGTATATGAGTGCACTTGTCTCAACCCAATCTACAACTTCTTCAATTAGTTCTAACGCAAAAATGGACCTGAAAACTTCGAACCCTACCTTCTCTCTCTTCTCCTCCACTCTCCCTCTCTCCTCTCCTCTCTCTCTCTTTCTCTCAAAAAAATGACTGAAAAACGGATCATGCAGGTATATATACCCAGATTGGTGCTCGAATGCCAGTCGAGCACTGCTCGGGTGCCACAGTTCTAGAAACCACGTCTTGAGCGCTCATTGGGTGCGCCCATTCTGAAAAATGCACCCAGGGTGCACCTCGGGTGAGCCTCAGATGCGGCGGTTCTGCCAAACTCGCCCTGGGGTTGCCTCGTGCGCCACTCAGGCATCGGACCTCCCACATCAAAGTTTACTTCCAAAACTTAACTTTTTGCGTACTTTAAGACTAATTTTTATTATATTAACTTAATTACTCCTAATTACTATATTTTGAAAAATCGATACCATACAACTCTCCCCCACTTATAAAAATTTCGTCCTCGAAATTTAATGAATCATTAAAGGTTGAAATGAACCTACATACCTCAAAATAAATGAGGATATTTTCCCCGAATCTCATTCTCCCTTTCCCACGTCGCTTCCTCGTGAGAATAGTTCTTCCATAATACTTTCATAAGGAGAATGGTCTTTGAGTATAAAATTTGATCCCTTTGATTCAAAATCTATACAGGCTCCTCCAAATAAGATAAATCTTCATTTATAACCAAAGGACCAAAATCTATAACGTGCGTCGGATCATGAACGTACTTCCTCAACATTGATACATGGAGAACATTATGCACATCGGCCAAACTCGGTGGTAATGCCAATCGATACGCTACCTCTCCAACTTTTCCTAAAATCTTGAAGATTCCAATAAATTGTAGTTTTAATTTCCCCTTAATACCAAATCTAGTGGTCTTCTTTGATGGCAATAATTTGAGGAAAACAAAATTACCAGCCTCAAATCTAAACTCTAATCTCCTCCAATCAGTACGACTTTTCTACGGACTCTAAGCCATCTTCAACTTCTCAAAAATCACCGCAATCATCTCTGATATTTTCCAAATCACATCAGGCCCCAAAAGTCATCTGCCTCCTGTCTCCTCCCAATGAATAGGAGATCTGCACTTCCTACTATACAATGGCTCAAATGGAGCCATACCAATACTCGCCTGAAAATTATTATTATAAGCAAATTTTACTAACACTAGGTGATCATCCCAATTCCATTTCAACTCCACCAATGACGCTCTAAGAATATCCTCTAAAATCTAAATGGTTTGTTCAAACTGGCCATCTATTTGAGGATGATGCGCTGTGCTAAATTTTAGGTTCGTCTCTAATTCCCGACGCAGACTCTCCAAAAATTTAGAAATAAAATATAGATCGCAATCGGACACAATGGATGCCGGCACAACGTCAAATCTAACAATCTCATTAATATACAACTATGCCAAACGATCACGAAAATACGTCATCTGAATGGCTAAGAAATAGGCCAATTTCGTAAGCCGATCCACAATGACCTAAATCATATTATAATTCCTCGAGATCCTAGGCAAACCCATAACAAAATTCATTGAAATATCCTCCCACTTTCAATTCAAAATAGGCAATAGCTGCAATAAACCAAAAGGTTTCTTCCTTTTAGCCTTCAACTGTTGGCAGATAAGGCATCTACCCATAAAAGCCACAATCTCTCTCCACATATTCCTCCACCAGAATATCTTCTTCAAGTCTTGGTACAACTTTTTAATTTCAAGGTGAACATTATACCTGGTTCGATGAGCCTCTGTCATGATCTGTTCCTTCAGCTCCCTATCATCAGGCACACATAAACGATCCAAAAATCTCAAGATTCCATCAGCACAAATGTTAAAATCAATCCGAGAGTCTCGATCAAGATCTCCGACAATATCCATCATAAACAAATCATTCGCTTGTCCTTTCTTAATCCTCCAGAGGATCTTCGGTTGTACTTGCAGGAATGACAACATCATCTTATTACCTTTGACGTACCACTAGATATTGTAGTTCGTCAAACAATCTAGTATCTCCATCTGCTTAATCTGCAACCTTGCTCAATACTGGTTCGGCGACTAAGAGTATCCGCGACTACATTAACTTTTCCAAGCTGAAAACAAATTTCACAATCATAGTTGTTTAGGAACTCAATCCATCTCCGTTGCCTCATATTCAACTCTTTCTGCAAAAATAGGTACTTAAAACTCCTATATTTACAATATACCAAAAATTTCTCGCCGTATAGATAATGTTTCTAAATCTTTAATGCAAACACTACCACGACTAACTCCAAATCATGGGTCATTCTTTTCATGAATCTTCAACTGTCAAGACTCATAAGCAATAACCTTCCCATTTTGCATCAAAATATAACCAAATCCAAACTTAGAGGCAAAACAATACACCTCAAAGCCACCAGAACTTTCGGGAATAGTCAGAATCGGTGTAGAAGTTAATCGATCCTTTAACTCCTGAAAACTCTGATCATACTCTTTCTGTCCACTCAAATCTAACTTTCTTCTTCATCAACTGGGTGAGTGGAAAATAAATACAAGAGAAATTCTCCACAAATCTACAATAGTGTCCAACCATACCCAAGAAACTACGAACCTCCGATACTATCGTTGGTCGACTCCAATTAATCACAACTTCAACCTTCTTTGGTTCTACCGAGACACCTCCATTGGAAATAATATGATTCAAAAATATGACTTCTTCAAGTCAGAATTCACACTTCTTTAACTTCGTAAATAATTTATACACCCTAAGGGTCTGAAGCACAGTCATCAAATGCATCTCGTGCTCTACACAACTCTTCGAATACTTTATACCCTAAGGTTCTTGTGCCCTGATTGACGGCAATTAAAACATACTCCCGTCAACTTGTAACAAGGTCTACCTCCATACAGTCTCCCACAGTGTTGACAAGCACTAGCTAAAACTTGCTTGATCTGTACAAGTTGACCGACCTTCTACTCTGGATCATATTGCCTTACCCTCTTTGGCAGTCTCTCAGAATGCGCACTAGATCTAGCACCAACACTGCTTCTACTCGACATCCTTTTTTAAAAGAATTCTTCTTTCTCCAACTCTTTTTCATATATCAGAGCATAATCCAACACCTCACCATAGGTCGTCAATTTTAAGTTTGCCAACTGCTTGCGAATATCATCCCTTAAGCCTTAAAGGAATGTCCTCGCCTTTCTGTCCTCATCCTCCACCATATATGGTACATATTGGGATAACTCCATAAACTTTGCATCGTATTCTACCATGGTCCAATTGCCTTATCTCAAACGGATAGACTCTTCTTCCTTTTATTCGCGGAGATTGGACAAGAAATTCTTCTCCATAAATGCCGCTTCAAATATCGCCCAAGTGATCTCATTCTCGAGCACTCCCATGGCTCTTTTCTTCATTGTCTACCAGTGATGCACTTTGCCCTCTAAACAATATATCACAAAAAACACTCTGTCCTCTTCAGGATATCGGATGACTGCAAATACTTTCTTCAGTCATTGAAATCACGTATTAGCTTTAATTAGGTCTGGCTCTCCCATGAACTTTGAAACTCTTTCTTGAACAAACTGGTCATAAGCAAAGGCTCAAGATTGGCAGGAGCTTGGACTAGAGCTAAAACATGTACTGGAGCAAGATTCATTTACCCCATATTCTCTATGATGTTGGTTATCCTCCCAAACAGATTCAAGTACTCCTCTCAGTCTTGCAGTTGGCTGCCTCCGCACATAGTTCTTCATCTAGGAGCAATTGACAACCGCTAATATCCTTTATGAAATAAGAATAATGTGGGTTAGATCACACTTCGGACACAAACTAAAACACTACAACCTATGCAATCAAATATAATTACCAATCCTAACTTAGTTATAATTTAAGTTATATAAATTAAGAAAACTAGAACTATTCAATCTAACTTAATCATCCTATATCTACATCTACTTATTCAGTTTATCGTACTCTAACCTAAGCTTTTGTATAAGATTCAGATCAAACCTAAAATATCTCTTTCTCTGATATCAAGCTATGATGGACCATATTCTAATTAGAAATCGACAAGGTCCAACCTGCACAATGTTCATTAAACTAACACAAACCTGTACTATACACCTGTACAAGTATATACATATTATATACACGAACACACAGGATCTAAAAGCCACAAAATCTAATGCATGGCTCCAATATCATATCTCCGGATACAGCAACGGCACATAAAGATGTCACTAGTTACCTAAAATCAAACCATAATAACCTGCAAAAATATATGCAATCATCAATACACAGCAGAAACTACCTCAACTACATATCATCAATATACATAATATACAACGATACATATCCATCAAAATGTACAAAAGCCCTCTATGCATAAGTACAAAATCTAAGTCCACAAAATAATCTTTCAAATCCATAACCTAGCCAACTGACAATCTCTACTCCACCTCATCGAATATAAGTTCGTGCTTATTTGAATGTAAGAAAATAGTAAGGAGTGAGTCGAATACTCAACAAGATACAATATAATCAAAGATAATAAGCAATATTTTTAAAATAAATTAAGAGAAGGTAATAGGAGTATAATATAGATGTATAAATATGAAAAATAATTCAATACATTTTTTGAAACTCATTTGTCTTTCCATATTTTATATCTAATTTCTTTAAATTCTAAAATATGCAGAAATTCATTCATATTTAGGGATCATGGCTAGTAGGCTCATCAGCTAATAAAATAGCCGAACGAGGAAAGAAATGTATATACTTTCACACATTATAGGACACTATTCATGCAATTCAACACCATGTGATGAGCAGTATACCTTTAACTTGATATACAATACCATAAACTTATGCCACCATGTCTCCCGTGGCCCAAGAGTACTCCTCGGTCTACCTCTGTAATATTCTAATACATGCTAGAGAATATCACCCTCTGATATATAATTTTTTGGTTCAGTTACATAATTACTTATTTTTAAGAAAAAGTCTACCATATTATTAGCATAAAGTTCTCACTCCCTGAAGAACAAATCATTAAATATAATAAATTATGGGGTTCTCTTCTTATACTTTGCATAATTCTCATATTTCTTGGGTACATATACATATTATCATTTTATTGGGAACTTAAATCTTCACGTGACTTCAAATGCATATATAAATTAACTTAGAGTTTAGGAAAATTTTGAAAATTCTTACCATATTGAACAAAAAAAAACTTTGTGACTTTCAAATAACAAATCCCTTCATAAAAGGCATCTGGCATAATTTTCAAAACATACAAAGTAACATATACAAAATACATGTACATAAATACCAAATAATTACGTTCACAAGTTGGGGTTCAAATTTTCTAGGGCCAAGTCATGTAAAAATATCAAAATAAACGGGCAAAGATGTGGGGCGTGAGGTTAGGGTTTCCGCGTAACACAATATCGTATAAAACTTCCAAATCGTATATAAAATCAACATATATGCTTGCTTAAGACATGGGTAACGTAAAATACATACTTGGACGGGTATTAGAATGAAAATACCCGAAAGGAATGGAACAAAAAGAGTAACAAAAGAAATAAAAGCATATAGGTACACTTGCCTCGACCCAATCTATAACTTATTCAACTAGCACTAACCCGAAAATGGACCTGAAAGCTTCGAACCCTACCTTCTCTCTCTTCTCCTCCACACTCTCTCTCCTCTCTCTCTTTCTCCTAGTAAAATGACCAAAAAAACGGATCGCATGGGTATATATACCGAGACTGGCGCTTGAGCGCTGCTCAGGCACCACGATTCTAGAGACCGCTCCTCGAGCACTCATTGGGCATGCCTCAAATGTGCCCATTCTAAAAAACATGCCCTGGGTGCACCTCGAGCATGCCTTGGGCGCAGCGGTTCTACCATATCCACCCTATGCGCGCCTCAAACGCCACTCAGGCACCGGGCTTCCTACATCAAATTTTGCTTTCGAAACTTAATTTTTTGCGTATTTTAAGCTTAATTTTTATTATATTAACTTAATTACACCTAATTACTATATTTTGAAAAATCAGTACCTTACAAGCTACCATTTCAGCCGGTTCAAGGGCTAGTTCAATATATTTTCATAGGCTACAAATTTTAGCATTAGTAAGGATGCTTTAGTCAATTTAACTGTTGGTTTTTAGGGGCCAGTTCAGTGGCTGGTTCAACTTATTTTCAGCAGCCTGTTCACAGATTTAAAATTCAGCATCAACACATGATGCCTTAGCTGGTTTGGCAGCCAATTCAACCGGTTCATGCTGATTTCCACATCTTAAAATTTAGCATCAGTAATAATGCTTCGGCTAGATGGGTTGCCAGTTCAGTGCCCGGTTTGATGACCGGTTTAGGTTAATTTCTACAGCCGAAAAGCTTAGCATCAACACTTGATGCTTCAGCCAGTTGGATTGCCGGTTCAAGGGGCCGGTTCAATGGCCTTTCAGCAGCCAGTTCACACATGCTAAAATTTTAGCTTTAGTACATAATGCTTTAAATCGGTTCAACAGCCTCTTTATTAGTTTCAGAATTGATTTTTGCCTGTTCTAAATTGAAAATATATTAGTGGCAGCATATAGAGAAAGGGAGTTAAGTATTGGATTAGCAATACTAGAAGAAAATCAGTAAGGATTTACAAGTGAAGGAAAGGAATAAGGTGCACTTGGCCAAAATTCAGCAGAGCGACCATGGGGTACTGAATTTTCTTACTTTCTTTTGGCCTTTCAATTTTTCCTTCTCTTCTCTCTCACGTTTTCCCTTTGCTCCTTCTATTCTCACGTGGCCCTGTATAATTTGGAGGCAAATTTTTTCTGAGTCATCCCACATGGGATGAGCTGCTGCCAGCATCCCATAAGGTTCTCCCAAATTCAGATTAGTGTCCTGAATTTAGCTCAGAATTTTATTGGTTTATCTCCTGATTTTTTTGCTGAATTGGTTCCTTGAAGTGTTGCCTTGTGTTGCTGTTTGATTGGCCTTGGATATGGCTGCTTCATGCTGCCTGCTTCAGCTGCTGCCCATGAGAATTACTGTTGCCCGAGTTGCTGCTGCTGAAGCAAGCTGCTCTTATATTGTTTCCTGCCGTGCTGCTGCCCCTTTTGTTGTCCACCCAAATTTAACTATAAGGCATGCTAAGTCACTTATAATATTGCTGAATATTGTTGATGTTTCTTTTTTTACTGCTACCGCTCATGTGCTGTCTTCTTGCCAATGATGCTATCCTTTTATTAACCAAAATTAAATCGATTGTTAACCAAGTCCATCGATTAATTTTTGTGCCACTGCTACGTCTTGGGATGAACTACCGACTTTGAGATTTTTAACATAATTAGTATAATTAGCATAGCTATAAAACTTGATCCTTACAACTAAGATTAGGACATTTATTTATAGAACATGA
>JAODPA010030461.1:0-12504 GCA_025585075.1 Nepenthes mirabilis
ATAAAATTCAAAAATAGAAAAAGAAAAAAAACATGAAATGAAAAATGAGCAGGCAAGGACAAAATAAGATACAAACCGGTGAGAAAATAGTCAACCAGACACCTGCAGTGATATTTTTTGCCAACCTGTAACAAAATCACTGTCAAGAAAATCATCACATGACAGCCACAACAATAATCATGTTAGTATTTTCAAGTTTCCTTTGTTATTTATTTCTATAGACTTGCCTGTAGGTAATGCCTCTCTAGCTTAGCGATGTACTGAAGCTTTCTGATATGTGAACGTCAAGCGAGATGCCTGCATGTAACAGCATACAGTTATTGGTGTCAGTATCAACTCTTTCTTTGGCTTCGCTTCAATATCAAACAATAGCCAATGAAGAAGAGCTCATGCGTTACCACACATGCATATCAACAATTTTTTTGGAGAATCATACAAACTTACTAAATCGTTATTTCACAAGACATTTAACACTGCCACTTCTATTTCAGTCTATCCAAGTAGCAGTCATAATGCGTTATATAAGCAGCTTAAATAAAATGTTTCAATGATTGCTACTGCACGTTTTAAGTACCAGCTGTCGCGGTCTAAATTTTTATAGCCACGAACTGTGCAGTGTGTCCGATTCTGCGAGAATGGACGTTAACCAAGCTAAATCACAAGCATTATTAAGTGTTTCCGGTTAGTCGCGGGACGCAACACGAAGACTTATGCTAGTGTTAAGTTTGTTGAAGGAAAGAAATTACTAGTTAAAAGTATGAAAATACAAGCAAATAATCAATAACAATAAGGTAACATGGCAACAGATGATGAAATACAAATAACTTCTAAGAGCTTACTGAAAAGCTCATCCCCAACCCAAAATTTAGAAAAATCAAACTGCACAGAAACTTTTTCAAAAGTTTAAATAAACAAGAGATTAATCTCTTGTATCATATGGCAGCATTTTGTCGTGGCTTTCACTTCCTGTAGGTCCCAAAATTATCTATAGCAGCCAAAATGACAAATATTAGACACAAGCAACCAAAACGAAGATTTGAAATTTTTCAAATATATTTTAGTTTCTTAGTCTCGTTCTTCTTCCCCCACAACACTTGAGGCTTCTACTAGAGAACTGTTAGTCTCCATTACTTTTAAATTCACTCACCCCTCCAGTCATCCATTTTTAATTTTTGCTCTTACCAAATATATTTTCCCTATCTAACATCTAATGAGGAATTTATGTTAAAAAATCCCAAACTATACAATTCTAAATCCCAAACTGATTCAACATGAATATTGCATCGCAAAGAACGACAACAAAATACTTCTTTTTTACGACATTTTTAGTAGGTAAAAAAGACTACAAACTCCTGTTCATGGACGTCTGTGCTCATCCATGGTGAACCTAAAGGCCAACGAAGCCGGTTGGATGGTGGGATGGCGGTGGGATACTGGGAGGCAGAGATGAACTCGGCAGAGGGACGTGGCTGGCTTGCCCAAGAGGAGGGTGGGTGGCCATTGTTACAAACATTCTGGAAATAAAAAAGGAGGAACAGAAAATGGGTAAAGAAACCTTGCAAATAACGGCTCCTTGGATGCTTCCAAGGGGACCCATGGGAGAAAAGGACAGGAGAAGTCTCTGTCTTTCCTCTTGGTGCAACGTATAGATGAAAATACCGGTTGATAACCAATATATAGGCTGATATATATCAGTACCAAATATCCCGATACCAGGGCGAATTCACGATATATTACAACATTAGTTATATATTACACTATATCAACTGATATTTGCTTGTCAACTAATATTTGCTTGTCTAAAATACCCGGTTCCAATATAATCGCAACCAACACCTATATTTTATCCACGCACTCGAACATGGCCTGGCCCTAACCGAGCTAGATGGGATTTAAGACATGCATTTCCTTCAGGCAAGACATGACCCCCTAAAAACAAAATAAAAAATAAAAAAATTTCGGATTGCAATGATCTAATCTACTTGCATGATTCAAACACAACAATGATCCCGCTGCTCAAACTTTCTCTGACATCTCATTCAGTCCCAGATGGTTCAACTTCCTCTACTAAACAAGCATTCACTTAAATGCCCTGCACATTTGCATAAATTCTCATGCTTTAAAACCTCAGCATTATGTGCCTACTGCATGAAATTGTGATTCCATCGTGTAATCAGCTTTCCTTTCCCTACCGTTTACTCTGACCAGAGATGATGCTTTGAAGTTCCTTTGACTTTTAGATTATAAGAATATGGATGGCTGAACTCAACGTGTTTTCCCGATCTCAGAGTGCAAAGAGTCCTAAAAAATTTGCTGAGGAGCTAAAGAAAGAGGCACATCTGTACAACAGCTTCAACCTAATACTCGCTGATCTTCCTTCTAAAAGCATGGTTTACATTACCAACAGGCCAAAAGCGGAACCAATCAAAATTCAAGAGGTCTCTCCAGGTCTCCACGTGCTCTCTAATGCAAAGCTGGATTCTCCACGGCCTAAGGTCAGAGATTATAGCATATTCATATATTTCGTTCTAGGAATTCAAGGAAGGTGGAAGGTGTGAAAAAGACAGGAATGAGTTTCATATACGGGTCATAGAAAGTGGAATGCTTGCTTCCTTTCAGCCAATTCAATTTTTCCTCTTAAGTTGCTGCAATTCAACCAAAAAAGAGATGGAAAGTCATAACTTACAGATAAAAAAATCGTAATTCAAAATATGTAATTATTCTCCCTCACCTTCCTTTCGCTCCTTTCCTTTTCCACACCATTGCTAATCTAAACAAAGTGCAAATCAAAGCACAAAGGCCTGTTACCATTTTGCGGCATTTGCACTAAACTGAGTTGGAATAGTGCCACCATGTCCACCCATTCCAGCATGAAACATATCGTGCAAGTGAGGTAATATTGACTTACTTCCAAAATCAATAATGATTTACACATCAAGCATTATGCATATAGACATTCAAGATTCAGGCACATCATATAACTAGGTCTATTTCATCAGATCTCAAAATTCCAGATTGGTGACAAGAAACAAAAAGAAAAAGTAGATCTCCAAAATCCAGATTGATGACACGAAATAATGCCCAGTCATCATCGCTTTCAGTTCTCTTACTTGCATGTGTAAAATGTCATTTGTTCTGCTCTTTCCAAACCTTGCAGGCTGAGCGCCTGGGATTCAAGTTCAAAGAGTTTCTCCTTGGTGCCGGTGAAGGTGAGATCCCAATCAAAGATATGGTTAAGAATCTAATGAGGGATACCGCGAAAGCTGATAAAAGTAGGCTACCCAATATCTAGCCATTTAAATGGGAATACGAATTGAGCCCTAAATTTGTGGAACTGGACAAACCACTGGTAGTATATCTATCACTTACCCTTTCCAAAACCTAAATAACGTAGGTCGTTTATACTGTTAATCTTATATGATGCACAGGGAACTCATGGCACTACAAGCAACGCAGTATTGACTGTGTCAATGAAAGGGGACGTCAGCTTCTATGAGACATATATATAACACAAGCTCATGTTTCAACTTTCACGAGTAGACGTTCCTGCACATAGTGACAGAAATTGTGCTTACACGAAACCTTGTCGTTCCGCAATCTTGACATCCAGTCAACCAGATCTCAATCATGAAAATTCATTGGACAATATGGAAAGCCAACAGTAGTCTATCATGGGGCAAAGAGCCTTCGGTGTCTAGTCATATTTGGGAAAAAGGTATTTCCTTTTCTTCTCAGCCTTTAATAGGAATTAGTATTTGTTAACTTCTCAGTAATAAGGAGGTCATTTGAGCAAAGTAAATATTTAAATGAAGGGATGACATACCTTATAGTAAATTCAAGGCGGTCATCCCTCGAAAATCTAGAATCGATATAGTAAGAATATGATACATCAAATTGCTGCCACCTAGTGAATTATAGTAAGGAAAAATAATATGCATGTTAGTAATTGAAAGCAAAACAACTATAAAAGTATTTTTCTCAATTTAAATAGGCCATAATAGGCCTATAAAAATTATATTTTAGGATTTAGCATCAGTATTTTTGGAATTTTATATACAAGAATTAAAAAAAATTTGCAAAGGACCAGCAGAGCCGTCACGTCATGATTACTTTTCTTTGGAAGGGTGTGACGTCTTGGGGCGCCGCGACGTGGAGGGATTTTGTTGGGCAGTGGAACATTTTTCCCTTGCTAAATGACGTCGTTCCCTTGGAGGGACTTTGGCTATTTAAACGCTAAAGCCCTCCTCAACTTGGGCAATCACTTGTTGCTATGAGACGTGAAACCCAAGCCTGCAGTCATTCCCTCTTTCCTTTAGCTGTGCTCATGGTTGTGGTAGACAAAATGCGCGGCTTCAACCCAGGGCCGCTAGCGGGATCGTCCTCCTCTTCGGGATCTGAGCCTCCTACTGAGGAGTTGAGACAGGGGAGCAAGGGCTAAGAGGCCATGATGAAGGGGGCTTTGTCGCAGCGGTTATGAAAGCTTGCCACTCGAAGCCTTCAATCATTGGATCGCTGAGGCCTCTGAGAATGCCGGCAAGCTTCGAATCCGAAGGGGCTTCCAATTCCACTCGACGCCGAAGGCCCGAGGAAGTCGGTCGACTGCTCTGCCGTGCCCAGCGAGCAAATTGAGGAAGCTGAGGGCCGGTTGCAGGCTGCAATGGCCAACATCGAGTAGAGTCGGGCACGAACGGCTTACTTTGAACAAGCCTAGTCAGAGTCGGCGGTGAGGTCAAAGCGGTTGGCCGCATCAATTCGCAAGCCCAGAGCAAGATTGTGGCTCTTCAGGTAGAGCTTGAGCAATGCCGGGAGTGACTCTGAGAAGAGCACATTGTCCATGCGCATCTGGAGACTGAGCTGAGGTCGAGGATCCTCCCGGAAGACCTGGCTCCGATGCTGGAGGGACAATTCCAGGAAGGGATCCGACTGAGCCAAAGGGTTACTTCTCTGGCGGTACCTGGCTTTCCTACGGGCCTGCTGGATTCCCAGAACGTCGGCGCTTGAATGCTGTCGAAGCTAACCGAGTTCCTGCCTTCTAATCCTGCTGAGCCCAGCAGGCGTAGATAGCGACGTTATATTTTGCAACCACTGGTTGGCCTTTTTGGTAAAAAAAAACTTTATGAATAAAATTTCTTTTTAATAGAACAATTCATTTGTCGTAACATGTTGCATTTGAATGGCATGCCTTGCACTTCTGGTCCGAAAGCAGGACAAACTACCGCCATCGTTCCTAACGGCTGGCATCATCGCATTAATTGCTTGGTGTGACGGTTGGGATTCGGCAGACGGCTGCAACGAGAATTGAGTGGCTGTTTGTCAGGTGCCATGATGGGCTGCTTTCGATAGACATGTAGCGCCTTGCCGAAGGAACGTGTGTCACAGCCATCATTAGGGGTGATCCTTAAGTTTACCCGTGCGACGTCACTTGACCTCATTCTGCGTTGCCTATTTATACGGCGCTTCCTGACGCCATTTACACTTCGCGTTCTCTTGCTTCTAGCATCCATGGCTAAAAAGAAAAATTCTCCTTCTCCCAAGATCCGACAAAGAGTGGGTGAGATCAAGTCCGTTCTTATGGCAAGGGTCGTTGCGGCTTTGCAAGTCATGTACCACATTCCCGACGATTTGGTCCACCACCTTTCTGGTGAGGAGGGCAGAGCGAATGTGCCCCCAAAGGGCTTCATCATATTATATGAGCACCATCTAAAGGGTGGGCTTCGTTTCCCGGTATCGCTGGAGTTGTACGGGATCTTCGAGACACCAGGCGTTCTAGTGACATGGATTCACCCTAATACCGTGCGCTACCTGGTATCCTTGTACGTTTTCGTTTGCCTTCACGCTTACGTATTCTGCCCTCACTCGTTGAAGGTGATCTTTCACTTCAACTAGTCGGAGGACTGGATTTCTATGCCCCCTCATTCGGGCTTCCGCTTTCTGGGAACGAACCCCGATTCCACAAAGAACTAGAAGAGCCGCTTTTTCTTCATGAAGGCCCCTTCGAAGTGGGAGATCCCCTACAAGTGGAGCCTTATGAGCAATTTCTTCACAGAGAGCATGAGTGATGAGGAAGAGAAGGAAAAGAAGATGATTGAACAATCCAGGCGGCGATCAAGACGTTCCGTACTCAGGGGCATCACTTGACCCCCGAGGTTTTTGCGGCTGCTAGGTGGGAGCCCGCAAGCAGCGAGGCGCCAACTCCCGCCCATAAGAGGAAGGCCGGAGCCTTGGTCATCAAAGAGCCATCTAGGGAGCTGTCCAGGTGGAGTGGCTCATCATTTTCATTGAAGTCCTCTGACGAGGACGTGGCAGCCCTGAAAAGGCTGAGGGGGAAGGAGACACTTCGAGTAGGAGGGCCTTGATATTGCCGGTCGCGTTGGGTCAGACAGCTGGGTCTGCCCCAATGATGCCCATCAGGGCCACCGTCATGGCGAAGGAGCCAGAGCCACAGCCGCAGGAGGACGCTGCTAAGTGTTCACCGATCTTGGCTGTTGATTTAGCAAAGTATGTCATTCCCTTCGTTGGCCATCCCCTGGGTGAGGAGTCTCCGCTGAGTTTCTTTTTTGACATCGAGGGGGGACCCTCCCATAGCGAGTGGCCAGCTGGGACCGTAGGAGAGGAAGTCATGGCAGGAACCTAGGAGGAAGTGATCACCTCCATAGAGCTTGTTGAGGTTGCTGACCTTGAGCCTGATGTTGCGCCTGCGGATGCCCCAGAGGAGGTCGGCGCTCCAGTCAGATACTTGCCTAAGGCCCTCGTCCCAAAGCCTAAGTCTATGGTGGAGGTCAGTGCATTTGAAAGGTTTGCCGCTAAACCTCTGGTCAGCGGGGCATCGGAGTGCAAGGGGGATGAGGCCGCTGAGCAGCTAAATCCCCCTGACGTGTCCACACTTGGAGTCATGCCAGACTGGCGTGGCGTTGCGGAGGAGCCTTTTGTTGAGGTATGACTTCTTTGTTCGTCAAGTAGGGGATTTGACCGCCGATCTTTTTCGTGCAATACATTCTCATGTTGCCAGGACTTATGGTTCTCTTGTCCTTTTTTCCCTTTCACAAACCTTGGCTGTGGTCTATTTCGTCCAGACTGCCCTCTCTCAACGGGACAAACTCATCCGCCGAGTTCGAGAGGAGGCTGACCGAGCAGCAATGCAGCATGGGCAGGATGAAACTGCAGCCCTGAAGCAGGAGCTGGAACGGCAAGCTGCTGGTGGTCAGGGGCCGCATTTCTGACCTGCAGGACCGGAGTGCCCGTGCTGAGGTCGACTTGCAAGTCCGGATTTACCCGAAGGAGACGGTTTCAGCGTTGGACGCGAGGTTTTGGGATGGCATAAGCCTATGTCGTCGCATAGCATCTATTGCGGTTCCAGGCATCTCCACGGGGATTTTTGATCTGCGGAACAATGGAGTTGAGGATAGCTCTCACTTGACTGATTTTTCGGAGGAAGAAGGGCCTGTGCGTACTTAGGGTAGCCAGATATTGTGTGTGTTTTTCCTAGTACAGCTTTTAAGACCAGCCTTGTAACTCCCACTTCGAACGGTCAATAAAATAATTTTTTTTTCACCTTCCATCATCTCTGAGCGCTGTTGTTTCTCTTACTGTATTGGCTAAGTTGCTTTGCTATCGTTGCCAAGGCCTGCTTTGGGGAGCCGTTTATGCTGTGCTCGTCCTCGATTGAGGATGTCGTCGAATCTCATGCTGAGTGGGATGCTCTATTCAATGAGTTGGACGTTCCCGCATGCTCAGGGTGAAGTCTCTAAAGGGCCAGCTAAGCTTTGAAACCACAGCAGCTGGACTTTGGGTCTTAGGTCATCGCGCACACAACACAAATTCGGCGCTTTGCCCCGCTCGGGGTGTTGTTGCTCACGTGCGCATAGTCCTTGTTCGTCAACCGTCATTCGACTGCACACGGGTCACTTGGCATGGGGCCAAGGTTTCGCGGCCGCGAAGGACCTTTTGGCGCGAAGCCGAAGTTCGAAATTCAACCGCTTGCGGCCGCTCGGTGCGCGGCCAAGGTTTTTTTTGTTTCGGGTGGATGAACGCCCTCCAAACTTAGGGGCAGTCTAACCCATTTCTGTTCTTCGAAATGGCAAGCATGCATGCATTCATATGAACAGTCAAATATGAAGATAGAAAGAACAATCTTGTTAATGAAAACGTGATACATGTACAAGCACTCCGGACCGTGTATGCGCACGTTACCTGGGTGTGTCCGTGGTTTATGGATAGTATTTTTTGAGGTAGGCAGCATTCCAGGTCTGACGGACGAGTTTGCCGTTTTAGGTGCGCAGCTTGTACATCCCGTTTTGGAGGATCGCTGAGATGAGGAACGGTCCCACCCAATTCGGAGAGAGTTTGTTCCTGTGAGCAGTTTTACCCATTGCTTACACACTCCGTAGGATCAAATCCCTAACCTCGAGCGGGAGGACTTTCACCCGCCTATTGTAGTATCGAGCGACACGCTACTGGTAGGCTGCTGTCCTCGGGCGTGCCGCGTCGCGGGCTTTCGGGAGTAGGTCCAAGTGCTTTCTAAGCCATTGGAAGTTGCCAATAGGGTCGACCTGGAGGCTGGGTAGCCCCACTTCGACGATTACGACCGCTTCAACACCGTAGTAGATGCTAAAGAGCATTTCCTATGTTAGCTCTCGTGGGGTTGTCCTATACGACTAGAGCACAAAAGGTAGCTCATTGGCCCAAGAGCCTCCTGTATCTTTGAGTTTAGTCTTCAGCCCATACAGCAGCGTTCGGTTGGTCACTTCGACCTAGCCGTTATCCTGCGGGTACGCCACGAAGGTGTGAACCAGCATAATGTATAAGCTTAAGCAGTATTTGGTGAATTGCTTGCCAGTGAACTGTGTTCCGTTGTTGGTCACTATAACCTCGGAAATCCTGAACCAACAAACAACATTCTAACGAATGAACTCTATCGCATTCTGCTCAGTTATGTGCGCCAGGGGAGTTGCCTCAACCCACTTGGTGAAATAGTCGACGCCAACGATGAGAAATTTTTTCTATCCGAAGGCCAAGAGCATAGGCCCAAGGATGTCGAGCCCCCATTGCGCGAATGGCCACGGGGATTACAGGCTCTGCAACTCCGTGTGTGATTGGTGGCTCAGTGACCTATGGAGGCAGCTTTCACATCTTCTGACGAAATCCATGGCTTCTCACTTCATCATGGGATAGAATAAACCATGTCGTATGATTTTGAATGCAAGGTTCTTTCCTACGGCGTGCGAGCCACAGACGCCAAAGCCCAACGCGTACTCAGCCTCTTAAGGTGAGAGGCATTTTAGTTAGGGGGTCGAGTATCCCCGTTGGTACAATCTTTCGTCGATGATCGCGTACTAGGCAGCTATCTTCTTTATTCACCGAGCCTCTCTGGGTCTTCTAACAGCGATCCGTCCATCAGGTATCTTCAGTACAGGGTCATCTAGTTGTCGCCCTTGGCCACATGTAGCACCTCGCACTCTGGGTCGTCAATGCTAGGTGCAACCAGGACTCCCCGCATATTCTTGGCGTGCTGCTCCTGAGATCCCGTTGCTGCGTCTTTGGCTAAATAGTCGGCTTTCTAGTTCTCTGCCATCGGGATGTGCTCAATCTGAAATTTCTTGAACGTCTGGGCATGGGCCTTCGCCTTCACTAGGTACTTAGCGAGTTAAGAGCTTGATACCTCGAAGACTCCCAAGATCTGATTGACCACTAGCTCCGAGTTGCTGTATACAACCAACGCTTTCGTTGAGCATTCCTTGGCCAATCTGAGCCCTGCAAGGAGGGACTCGTATTCCACCACATTGTTGGTGGTTGGAAACCCAAGCATTAGAGAGTATTTGATCTCCGAGCCGTTAGAGATTCTAAGTACGACTCCAGCCCCGCTGCCTGCTTGTGTGGATGATCCATCGACATGAAGGGTCCACGCAAGGGTGCTCATGATGCTTGCACCTTCGACTTGGTCGGGGGCATCGAGATAGGGGTTGCCGTTTTGACCACAAAGTCTGTGAGGGCTTGACCCTTCATGGCTAGCCTCGATCGAAACTCCATGTTGAACTCGTCTACCTCTATGGCCCACTTGACCAATCACCCGAATGTCTCTGGTCTCTGCAATATTGCCTTCAGAGGCTGGTCGATTAGCATGACAATTCAATGTGCCTAAAAGTATGGCCTCAATTTTCGGGGGGAATAGATGAGGGCCAGAGTGATTCTTTCGGTGTGAGGGTAGCGGAATTCCGTATCTATCAGCACCTTGCTCACATAGTAAACGGGTCGTTGCACGTTTACCTACTGCCGAATAGGCACCGAGCTTAGGGCCGTGTTTGACAACGGCGGGTAGAGATATACATCCTCGCTCTCCGAAGGGGAGGTTAGGAGTGGAGGTTTGGTAAGGTACTTTTTCAGCTTCTAGAACGCAGCCTTGCACTCGTCTATCCATTGGTGCGCCAAGTACTTAAAGAACTCTCCAGCTCACAATGTAGCGATAAAGGCGCTTAACTTCATCTCGTCAAAGAGTTGGGGGATTCGGCGAGCTTCTGCAGTGAAGCGGTTGAGAAACCGCTTCAAGTTCTCCTCCGGCTTCGGGCAGAGGCGGACAAGATACCAAGGCTGCTTCTCTTCCATCTTGATGGAGGCAAACACGCATAGGAATCAGTCAGCAAGCTCATCGAAGAAGCTGATAGAGTTGGGCTGGAGGCCATAAAACCAGAGCCTGGCGTCCCACTTGAGCGTCCAGGGGAAGTACTGGCAGATAACAGCTTCACTTACTCCGTGGAAAGACAGCAGCATCCGGAAGTAGTCCAAGTGATCTATCGGATCTGTACTTCAGTCGTACGAGTCCAGCATAGGCATCTTGAGCTTGAGAGGGAGTGGCTACATTCGGATATCTATGGCGAACAGCGACCTCCTCAGGTCGAGCGTCTGTTGCCCAGGCTCCCTGTTGAACACGTGCGGCTGTATCTTTTTTACCTTCTCTATTCGAGGGATGGACCTGCACTTCTTCGCGTTGATTAAGTCTCAGAGCTCGGAGTTCTCCTGAGGGTCACGCAGGTCGCGGCGGTTGCCTGCTCAAGGGGGCCGCGTACTATATGAGCCTTCTCCTCTGGTCATGGGCCTCCTGTCGTTACGGGAGGCTCCGAGCTGTCGTTTGGGCCCTGTTACCTGAGGTTGCCTAAGCCCCGATGTCGTTAGGCCTACTTGTTCTCGCTGCTGGGGCCCTCGCCCTGCATCCCTTCCATCTGGAGGTCGATACCTGGGGTCCCAAGGGAGAGGCTCCCACCCATTGTGGGCCAGCCTGAGCGCACAGTACCTGAAGCATCTACTTTATATCACCCACGTTGGCAACCAGCTTGCACATGTCAGGCTTGGGCTGCTCGCCGACACGGCTACCCACAGAGGGGTTGTCGTCGTGGACGGTAGCTTCCCTCGCTGGTACGCCAGCCTACGCTCTAATGTTGACCATCTTCTAAGTAGGAGAGTGAATGTTGAGACAAGTGGACAGACTTTTTCGACATTCCCACAAACAATGCCAATGATGCGTCCTTGGATCCGAGTTCTCGTGCAAATTAGAGAACCTTTGGATTCGTTGACTCGGGTGGATCGCGAACGGGTTCGATCTCCGTGTTTCTCAGCGTGGGCCCTGCACACCACAAACTACAGACAAGAGGTCAAAGGACGGCGGGATGTTCTTCCACCGTAAACACTCCGACGCTCAAGTAAGAAATCTTTCTGAGGGGATGGAAAGATGCAGACGTGAAAGTAAATGTGATGGAGAATACACGTATGCTAGAATGCAAGGAGTGCGTGTGATGTTTGGGAGGAGGCTTGTGCTCCCCTTCTTGCACTATTTGAGGGAAGAGAACAAATTCTTTCTCCTCATCTATTCGGGTGCCGGGTGCTAGGATCGGTCTATGATCTTAAGTCACCGATTAGGCTTTTTAGAATGGGATTTAGGAATCCCTTTCTCTGTTAAGAGAGAGTATTTGTAGGCTCCATGGAGGAGGCTTTTGGGCGCGAGAACTTTCGACAGGAGGCTTATCGAGATTTGCCAGCCGCTGAGCACTGGTCAGGACCAGCGGTGCTAGTTTCATCTTGTGAGGGCGCGGGGACCGTCGTCAGACGTGGCTGACATACGCCCGTTGACTTCGCTTGGATTTGTTGAGCAGCTGTTAGGGATAGCGTGCACTGCAACTTACCAACCTAGACCTCTCCTCCTATTAGCTAACATTCCCTGAGCTGGTGCCTCTTGTACTGTCAGTCTGCTGCAGCCCCAGCAGAGACGAGGGCGAAGCTAATTGGGTGCTCATTAGGTGCACCCAATGGGCTTTTCTCCAAATCTTTTGGGGCGTCATCGCCAGGTTGGGCCCATTTGCTTATTAAACCTATCTGCTATTAATTAGATTTCGCTGGTTCTAACCCAGCTTCGTGTTAGACCCATCAATTTTATAGTTCTCATTTCTTTTTCATATGTCATTTTATTTGTCATACGTCGTTTCATATATCATTTGATTTTCATATGCTCAATCTTTT
>JAODPA010030472.1:0-12504 GCA_025585075.1 Nepenthes mirabilis
CCAAACACATAAATTTTATAAAAGATTTATTTAATATGATTAATTCTGATATCATAATACATATTTTAAAAATCAGGTGTTACAATTTACATCATATTACATATTTGTTCTCTATTAGGCCCAATTTACATGTCTGCTACATGGAATCGGACTTATCTTTATCAATCATTTCCTTACCTAAGGTGAAATATTTCTCTTTTTTTGCATTTTAGCCTGTCTAATATTTTGCATACTTGAGCTTTGAAGAGTACCTTGAGGAGATAGCTCTGCCTATGACATCTTGTAAATGTTCGTAGTGAGAAAGGACTTGCAATTTACTGATTTAAAACTCGCTTCATAGCTTCCGAGATCAAATCATTTTTAAATACACATTGAATACATTTTTTTTTTTACCAACATTTGAAGCACGAAATTTGGTAAGACAAAGTTTAGACTTACATACATCTATACAATGAGTGAATATGTGTCCTTCAGTGAACTTATAAATTAAAAAGAATAATACGTATCAAATATATATAAATGATTTGTAGATCTAAATGCATATATATATTTATTTACTTGTAGTTTTATTTAAGAATATTCAAAACATAAATCTATATGTCATTGGATATTAGTTACGAAGAAAAACTCATAACAACATGTTTTGAGAAAATTTGTTGAGCTTTTAGTCATCAACTATGAAATCCACTTTGTTTGGAAGAGTCGATCAACAGACTAAACATTATAAGAGTTATTATAACCGATTGATTCTGAACATATGACTACCTATGGATCCTTTTAAATCTACAACATTACAGCTACCTACGCATATCTAATTTCTTCGAGTTAGTCTTCAAATCATGAATGTCTTCAAGATAATTTTGATGAACCAACTGAACCAAGGTCTTCCAGCTAAATTCAATTCCACGATGAATTACACCCAAAAAAAAAAAAAAACCTCAATTTGAGGAGTAAATTATATCATACCATGACTCAATCATCTCAAATATAAACTTCTCATAAAATCAAAAAATGACTACTAAATTATTGAACATAAAAGACAAATAAGCCAGCAATGATAGGAGCTTCAAAAAGAATAGGTAATATGTGTTAAATAGAAAAAAATCAACAATGTTTCTAGGGAGAGTGGGAAAAATTGTTTCTGATACATTTCAGGATTTGGATTACTATATGAATTAGGGAGCCGCTTGATCTCTCTTGGTGGGTCAAATTGAAATGGGTTCGATTTCCATTCTTGATAATCCAAATTCTACACATCACAACAAGCAAATCAGAAGTTAGAGAATAGTGAGATTCGTTCCATAGTATATTCTCTAACGCTCAAATTATAAATCTTTTAATAATAGAGAGAAAAATAGAGAATGTAAGGTGCTTGGATATACATAGAAGGGAGGATGAATATGGACTGGAGGATTAGGCTCCAATAAATACGCTCGATGGGAAGTGACTTTTGAGAGAGTTGGTACTTGTGGGTTGAGTGGCTTGAGAGATGATGCACTCGTAGGCAAAGTGACTTAGTGGAAAGTCCTTCGATCCTTTTGGGATGCTCCATGGTTAGAATTTTTCGGTCCTATTCTACATGGATGAAAAGGTATTTATAAAATTAAACCTAATACGACATTTCTTGGGTTTCGCAGTTAATGTCGATTGCCCTGACAGATTCGTTGAGCTATCTCAGCGATCGTGCTTGAGGCGTATTCGGTAACTATGGTTGTTTGGGGACATTCTTTCATTTGTTAGGATGATCTCGGAGGTCATTGTATGGTAATTGCATTCCGGGGAGATTTGTTGAATCACAACAATCATCTTAGGCTGATGTGCAATATTTTGAAAATATTTGATGAGCTATTAGGACAGTTGTCATGACCACATTATGGCAAGTTTTGCTTGCTTACCTACGCTGTGCTGTTGGAGCTGTCGACAGTTATGCAGGAGGGGCAACCACAGGCATGGCACTGTGTGTAACCCTAATCGCTTGTTCCCTATTAAATAGTTTTACGTCAGCTCACCTAGGCCGACCACACCATAGATAGGGCGTTTGATTCGATAGTCCGTGTGACAAGCTGCTGCCCTTTGGGCTTCTATCCTTTTGGTTGGTTAAATTGGCCGCTATGACCCTTCTTGGGGCCCAGCCTTTAGAAAACGTCAATATGGTTGCAGCCACTCCTACGGGTTGGGCTATAGGCCGGTCCACGCTTTACCAGACCCATCACTAGCCCTCAATATCGGGAGGCCTAACTTGTCAACTCCCGGTATGATCATTAATGGTATGCCAGCTGCAAGCTGGCACATGCGCTTTTTTCCAAGTCGCTCTACTGATTCGCCATTCAATGAGGCAGGATTAGATTCGCTATATCTGGTGAGATTTGGAATGGTTCTCTAGACTTGATGATTTCCAGTCAACGGCGTTATTCTCTCGATTTAATGCTTGTTGATCTCCTCTTCAGTTATAAATGGAGGAGCTCTCTATACATTGTATCATCAATCGTTTTCACCAACTACATGGTGTGAGAGTTCGGAGCTAGAATAGAGCCTACGCTGCCATTGGCCGAAGGTGGTGGGCGTTTTTCACTAATGTTCAAAACTGATGCTCGAGGATGTACTTGAAATCTACCTTGATTAGCCTTTTTTGCATGGGTAGCCACCATGGTTTCCCTCTTTTGCGGTCAACCCAAGCCTAAACTTGTGTTTGATTGGGTAAAGGCTTGGTTTTAGGCAGCTATCCCCTCTCTTTCCACTAATGTCAAGTACTCCCTTTCGATACCGACCTAAAGGAGGGGTGTCTCAGGCCTATTTTAGGAAGACACCATCCTTCTGGCATTCTTGGAGGACTGTCCTACGGTAGGCTGTTTAAGAGAGGGGCCTTGTTTTTCTTTTCTTACTCGGCTTGCTCTTCCTTGCAAGAACAATTGGGGCTTCTTGCATGCTCCACCTACCGGTTCAACCTCTCGATGGAGCAATCAGCAAGGAGGCCTGCCTTTCACAATCGCCCGTCCTAAAGACTAGTTGGATGGCTAATGTAAGGTCATTGCTCCATATATATTTTTATTCCTTCTAAATTGTAAGTTTGCCATTGTAATCATGTTGTATATTTTTTTGGGTAAGTAATTAGTATATTAAGATGAAAAAATTTACACAACTATATTCTAACTCTAGGTCACCAACAGCCTTGGAGTTAGAGCATATGAGTTAGGACATTTCTTGAGCTCCACATTACATGCCATTCAAACAAAATGAGAAAAAAAAGATACAGATTAAGTTTGTCTAATACGAGCTGAAAGAAGGTTCCACCTTGTCACGATGGATCGGTTGCCATTATTAGGTCTGATGGTAGTCATTTTCAGCTTTTGTCAATTAGTTTCGATGATTAGATTAACTAGTTGTGTCTCATTCCTCGGTTGAAAGTTGTGAAAAGTTCTTCGATTGTGCTCCTATGAAATGAAGTGCATCGTATCTACTAGAGTAAGCCGAAGAGAGTAAGCCTTGATGTTCTTTCCCATCCATCTGTGAGCTGTCCAGAAGATGTTTGAGTTCCAGTCGATGTACGGCCAACTAGTCCTGGCCTTGGGACACATCAATCTCCACACACCATCCGAAAAGGAGCAAGTAGAAAAATAGGTGGTCATGGTTTTCTACTCCATCGCTGCATAAGATACATATATTAGGTTGTTGAATAGCATCGCTAATACGATCAAGAGTGATTAATCTTTTCTTAATAACCAACCAAAGAATGAAAACATGTGCAGGAATCTATTGGATCCCCAAACAAGTTGGGCCCATACCACTTTGTCTTTGGATCCTTAGAAAATTTTGTATGCAGATTTTACAATAAAAACACCACTTGGACTATCATTTCATTTGATCTCATCTTTTTGAGTTAAGTTCAAAGAGTAGTCTGGCATATTGTTTACAATGCTAGCCACCTCCATATCGTGCTCATTAGGACACCTCCATGCTCTATGACAAATGATTGTCTAAACTTTAGCATCATGAGATAGACTAGTGACAGTCATCAATCACTTCAAATATAGACTAGTGATTGTCTAAACTTTAGTACCATGAGATAGACTAGTGACAGTCATCAGTCGCTTCAAAGAGATAGACTACTCTTTGAGTTAAGTTCAAAGAATAGTCTGGCATATTGTTTACAATACTAGCCACCTCCATATCGTGCTCATTGGGACACCTCCATGCTCTATGACAAATGATTGTCTAAACTTTAGCATCATGAGATAAACTAGTGACAGTCATCAGTCGCTTCAAATATCTATCACAAAGAGGCTCCACTGGATACCAATTGTCTATCTATAGGAAGGTCCCGACATCATCTCCAATCTAGTAGCAAATCCTACGGCAAAGATCAGGGTGCAGCTTCATGATCTTCACCCAACTCCACGATGTAGAGGCAAGTATTTTTATAGTCCATATATATCTATCTTTAATCCTATATGTGTGAATACATGTGGACCACATCGAAGTAGGATCTTTAGTAACAATCCTCAATAAATGGCAAGCTATTAGAGCCTTATTAGTTGCGATGAGGCCTTTGAGTCCCAAAACTCCTTCATCCTTTGCTATGCATATATCCTTCCAAGCTACTTTTGTCGACGTTATCCTATCAATAGATCCATGCCACAGGAATCATCGAATGTAATATTATCTTCTTCAAAACAACTTTGGAGATAATGAATATCAAAGCCCAATAGAGATAAATTGTGGATAGAATGGAAGAGATAAGTTGGAGTCTAACACTAAGGGAGAGCCATTTGTTCTTCCAAGAGGACACTCTCTTCACCACCTTGTCTAATAGAGGTTCGCAGTCCTTCTCTGAGAGTCAAGATGTCCTAAGTGAAACTCCTAAATATCTCACCAGCATCCACCCCACTTTGTAACCCATAATATTTTGGATTACCTTCAATATGTTGTCATCTTCAGTACATATAAACATTTCACTTTTATCTCTAGCTAATAGCCCCGAAAGAAGTTTAAATTCCTTAAAACATCCATGAAGCAATCTTACAAAATTGGCATCAACCTTGGAGAAGAGTAGGAGATCTTCTGCAAAGGCGAGTATCACTGTATGCGTGCATTCACACTTCTAATGGTACTGAAAGAGCCTACTCCATCATGCCTTCACTTCAATGATGTCATTAAGAACTTCCATAGCTAGCACAAATAGGTATGGCGATAGTGGGTCATCCTGTCTCAGCCCCTTCACTCCATTAAAAAAACCAACTGATTATCCATTGGTATTGATAAAGAAAGAGATGGTGGTGATACATTGGTAGATCCAGGTGACCATCTGGGAAAGAAAGCCCATCAATTTCCAAGTAGCAATAAGGAAGTCCCACTGAGTAGAATCGTAAGCTTGTTATACGTTGTAAAAGAATCTAATGAATGACACTTCCCAAACATTATTTATTTACATATTGCATGGCTGCAATATTCTTACTTGATGCGAATGGTTGAAGCACTTGAATGTTGTTTCTTGTTGTGCGATTTATGACAACCCGACCATTTGAAATGCTGATAACCCGACTCATATCGGTTTGTCTTGAGCGCTTGGCCAAGGTGCATATTAACTGAATCGGTCATGGGATTGCCTAGGTTGTCAGTCTGTTGTTTCTTAAAAAATGGCGTGTCAAAGGATCATTTCCTGTAAGCACCATCGACTCGCTAACACAGGCACTTGGCCTGGCAGCTGCCCATGGGCTACATAGGGAGGCATTGCAGCAATCGTCATAACTAACCCAACGGACTAGTACACCACAACATTCTGCGGTGCGAGCTCTTCTTGCGGTCATTATGGAGATGCACCTCTTCAATTTCCCATGCGACTTCATTTTGAGGCTAGGGTTTTGGCTATTTAAGTACCAGCCCCCTACCCTTTCCGCATTTCTTTATTATTTGAATCACTCTGCCTTAATTCACCTTCTTTTTATCCCTTGCTTTTATCACTTCTCGGGAAAACACTATGATTTCATCTGTCCTCACTAGTAGGGATGTGTAGTCTCTGTAAAAGAAGTATAACATCCCCTGCAACATTCCGTACGTTGCTCTCGTGGTTGATGATATGGCTTACGATCCTCCCTCGGGGTTCATAACCATCTACGACGAGTACTTAAAAGCTGGTCTTTGCATCCCATTTGTGAAGGAGTTGAGCGAGATCTTGAGGACTTTGGAAATCCCTACGGCTCACCTCCAGCCCAACGCCCTTCCCTACCTTATTTCTTTGTGCATCTTCTGTCACACCCAAGGACTTTCTTTGGATGCTCAAGGCACGAAAATGACTTTTTGCCTCAATCAAGAGTATGATTGGATCTCCTTCACCCCTTGTCCCAAGTTTGAGATAAGCAAATGGAATGCTAACTCGAAGAAAAACTAGAAAGACCTTTCTTTTACTTGGCGTTGGCTCCTAATGATGCATCCTAAACAAGTGGGGTAGAGCTAACAGCGCCTACACTGGTGACGTTCTAAAGGGGGAGAGATCAGTCCAGGTGGCCCAAATACTATCACTATCATCAAAGTCCAGGTCACAGTATCAAAGATTGTTGAATGCTATAGAAAGAGATTGAGGACGTGGTTCAAAGGGGCCACCTCACCAGGTTCCTCTGAAACCCAGGGCAAGCCCCCAGGGGAATAGGCGAAGACGGAGCAAAGCAGCTGAGGAACCGAGTTGTGGCTGGAGTTGTTAGCATGATATTCACTCATCCATACATAAGCGACACTCCAAATCATCCAGAGAAAGCTTCTAATAGTAAAAGGATAAGGGTAGGAGTTATGAATAATATTATTAGTTTTAGTGATGACAATATGACTTGTGTAGTAACTCTCCACTTGAACCCCCTGGTTGTATTAGCATTCATTTTAGACGGTACCCTAAACTACCAATTGAAATCTATATTTATTGATAATAAAAACTCTCAAATTTTACTCTATCTCAACACCTATTTTAAACTTAGTCTGGAAAAGACTCAATTGAAGCAAACCAAAAGATCACTGTATGGATTAGACAATGAGCCAACTCCCATCTAAGGCTCTGTCCAACTCGAGGTCACGCTGGGGGCTTACCCCAGGATGACCTCAAGGATGTAAACGTTCCTCATGATGGACCTCCCCTCGGTCTACAATGCCATTTTAGGGCGACTATGCCTGATAGCTTTAGGGGCAGTAACGTCAATATTTTACTTGAAGATGAAGTTCCAAACCCAATTCGGCATCAAAGAGGTCTTGGGTGACCAGATAACTAGTCAGACCTGTAACCTTTCCCAAATCACTCCAGTGACTGTTGGCCAGCCAATTAAAGACTTAGACTTACGGGACGATGCCTCCCTACAATAGGCCCAGGCCAACAAGTCCACGAACCATATTCCCTTCGACCCCAACGAGTCCAAAAATTGTGTGTAAATCAGAAGCTCGCTAACAGGTTCCATGTGGGATGACTTGATTACCTTCCTCAGAAACAACTTCGACATCTTTGTGTCGACGTCTAAAGATATGTCTGGGATATCGACCAGAGTAATGGTTCATAAGTTGAACCTAAATCCTGGTCACAAGCCCGTTCAGTAGAAGTGAAAGAATCACTCAATCAAGAAGCTCACTGCCATTCACGAAGAAGTAAAAAAGTTGCTTAATGCAAGCTTTATCAACGAAGTCCAATATTCGGATTAGCTATCCAACATTGTCTTGGTAAAGAAAAGTAATAGGAAGTGGTGGATGTGAGTTGACTTCACTAGTGTAAACAAAGCGTGCCCCAAAGACAGCTTCCTTGTACCAAGAATCAACCTGCTGGTGGTCTCCATGTCAGACCATGAGCTGTTCAGTTTCATGGATAGCTATTTAGGTTATAATTAGATCCGAATGAGTCCAGAGGATGAGGAGTACACATCCTTTATGACTAACCAGGACACCTACTGTTACAATATTAGAACCCTCAGACTGAAGAACACTGGTGCCATCTACCAATGGTTTGTCAACAAAATGTTCAAAACTCAGATTGGTCAGAACATGTAAGTATATGTAGGTAACATGCTTGTCAAAAATAAGGTAACTAGCAACCATGTTCATGACCTAAGAGAAACCTTCAAAATCCTCCATGTGCACTAGATGAAGCTAAACTCTGCTAAGTGCGTGTTTGGAGTGATGTCTAGAAACTTTTTAGGCTTCATCATCTCTTCATAAGGGATAGAGGCAAACCCCAAAATGATAAGGGAAATTCTCGACATGCATCCATGCCCAACATTAAATGAAGTCCAGAAGCTGACCCGAAAGATCACGGCCCTCTCTCAATTCCTAGCAAAGTTTGCAGAGAAGTACCTGCCATTTTTTAAAGTTTTAAGAGGGACCAAAGCAACCGGCTTCCAGTGGACAGCTGAGTGTGAGGCAGCTTTCTAAGAGCTCAAGGAGTGCCTCTCCCATACTCTTCTCTTGACTTCACCTCAGGAAGATGAAGAGCTATATTTATACCTTTCGGTCTCCGACACGAAGCTAAGTGCGATACTAATCTGACATCTGTCGAGTGTGCAACGACTGCTGTATTACGTCAGCAAGGTCCTGACCAACATTGAGAGCCGCTACTCACATGCCAAAAGGATCACACTAGTCCTCGTGTACTCCACCAGAAAGCTACACCTATATGTTTAGGCACATGAAATTATCGTCTTGACTGACCAATCTCTGAAGAGAATCTTGCAAAAGCCAGAGACGTCTACCGGATTGGTAAAATGGGCTATTGAGTTAGGCAAAATTGACATGGAGTTTTGACCTCGACCGTCCTTGAAGGGTCAGGCCCTTGTGGACTTCATCGTTAAGACAGCAATCACAATTCTTAACGTCCCCAACCTCACTGAAGGCACCAAAAGGCCAAGGATTCTATCATGAACCATGCACGTCGACGGGTCATCAACACATCTAGGCAGCAGAGCAGGCATGGTTTTGCGAACCCCAAATGGGTCGAAGATCAAGTACTCGATCACCCCTAGATTCCCCGACACTAATATTGTTGCTGAGTTTGAGGCACTACTAGCAAGACTCCGACTCGCAAAGGAGTGCTCAGCTAGGTCGCTGATCATCTACGGTAACTCCAAACTAGTCGTCAACAAGGTCTGAGGGAATTTCAAAGCGTCGAACTCCCAACTTGTAAAATACCTCGCTAGAACAAAGGACCTGACCCAAGCATTTGACAAAGTCAAAATGATCCACCTCCCTATAGAGGAAAACTAGAAAGTCAACTAGCCGACAAGGGTAGTGGCAACTGACAACCTAGAGTAATATTCCAAAGATATGAGGGAAGTCCTAGCTGTGCCGAGCATCGATGACCCCAAGTGTGAGGTGCTGCAAGTAGCCGATAGAGATAATTAGATGACCCCATACCAAAGGTATTTGATCGATGGCACCCAATCGGAGAACCTTGATGAGGCCAAGCGCATAAGAAAGACAACAGGTTGGAATACCGTCGTGGACGGTAGGTTATACTGCCAATGGTATTCAATGCCCTACATGAGGTGCCTCACGCTAAAAGAGGCCGATTACACGTTGAGTGAGGTACACTCAGTGTCTATGACTCACATATAGAAGGCAAGAATCTTGCCTTTCAAGTTATGAGGCAAAGCTTCTACTGGTCCTTAATGAAGCGCGATGTCATAAAGTTTATTAAAAAATGTGAAAACTGCCGAATCTATGGGAACATGCCTCATCAGCCACATACATCACTTCAAGCTCTCCAATTATCTGGTTGTTCGCACAGTGGGGGCTCAACATACTCATACCTTTCCATAACATCTGAACAAAGAAAGTTTATCAAAGTGGTATCAACTACTTCACTAAGAGGGTCAAAGTATCTCCGCTAGTGCGAATATCCGAATAGAACACAATAGATTTCGTTCGCTAGAGTATCATTTGTCGGTTCGAGATTTCCAAGGTTATAGTGACAAACAATGAAACCTAATTCACCGGTAAATAATTTACCAAGTCCTGCACAAGTCTACAGATAAGGCTGGTCTATACTTTAGTTACCTACCCACAAGCCAACAAATAGGTGAAAGTTATGAACTAAACACTACTACATGGGTTTATGACCAAATTAGAAGATGTTGTGGGATCCTGGGCCGATGAGCTATCATCCGTCCTGTGGTCATACATGATCACCCCAAGGGAGCTGACCCGTGAAATGCTTTTCTGTCTATGCTATGGCACTAAGGTAGTCATTCCAATGAAAGTCGGTCTGTCCAACCTTCGAGTCGAGAATTTTAACCCTATTCTTACTGGGTTTAATATTCTATTTCCTCGACAACTCTCAGAAGCTCAGGGAGCACCTTGACTTGCTCAAAAAGCCCCAAGACACTGCGCACTTTCAAACAGTAGCTTATTATCAACGAATCACATAATAGTATAATAAAAGGGTAAGAGCCCACCAATTTGAGGTGTGGGAGCTCGTCCTACGGAGCGTAGAGGCAACAAGTAAAAGTACCAACAGGAACAACCTTTCTTCCAACTGGGAAAGACTGTTCCTTGTCTTGAAAATCTTCCAAAATAGTGCATACAAGTTACGTATCTAGGACAGCAAACTGGTTCTAAAGACATAGATTGCCACCCATCTCAAATAAGCCAGCACTGAGTCTAGGTAAGGTTGACATACATTAATCGAAATGCTTGTAAAATGTATCATGTTTCAATTAATGAAATTTTTGTTTATTCATACATAACTATGCATCTGACTGCTTGCTTGCCATAACTAAAAATCATGACCTAGAATGCCCCTAAATCAGGTGGGACTCGTCTTCACCTGCTTTACCTGTCTGCCAGGAACAAAACCGTGAGGCCTGTAGGCCTGGCGATGCCGTGAAACTCTCCTAGGCTGTGGCCTGTAGGTTTGGAGATGCCGCGAAGTTCTTTCGGATCAAAGTGGATAATATCTACATACGGATGCGCCGGGGACGTTACAAATGGTATCAGAGCCGGGATCCGGTCCAATGTGCCAGCGAGGACGCTAAGTCCCCAAAGGGGTGGACTGTAATGTCCCACATTGGATTAGGGGAGGGGAACGAAGTGTCCTTATAAGGGTATGGACACCTCCCTCCTTGTAGACGCGTTTTGGGGGCGGTTTAGGCCGTCTGCCAGGAATAAAACCGTGAGGCCTGTAGACTTGGCGATGCCGTGAAACTCTCCCAGGCTGCAGCCTGTAGGCTTGAAGACGCCGCGAAATTCTCCCGAGCCAAAGCGGACAATATCTAGATGCGGATGCGCCGGGAACGTTACAAGGCACAATAGGAAATGTCCCATCATCTGACATGTCGAGGACCAAAGGGGCCTAACTCTCTGGCATGGGGGCTAGTGATGGGCTAGGTTATAAAATGGGCCAATCCAGAAGCTAGCCCGTCTGTTGGCAAGGCCCAGGAAATAGCAAAGCCCAAAAGATGCCATCGACAACCCACCTCCAACAAGCGCGTTTTGGGCCGAAGAAGGCAGCGACGGTCCAAGCCAAACTGGCAGCCTCTGTTGTGCGACCATTCGCGGCCCAAGTCCACCATTTACCTTAGCAATGGCAGTCTAGCAGCATAGAGGGTGCCGACACATCAAGCCTTGACCAATAGTAGCAGAGGTCAACTCTAGGGAACCACCATGCCCGCCTACCCACAGCAGCTCAGTCAATCCACGCAGGAACAACATGGCCCTTGTTAGCCACAACCAATTGCAGTCACATCACCATCATAAGACGGCACCTAACAACAGTAGCTCCCGTCAACACCTAGTGGCCGACAAATCCTGGCGAGACACTTATCACCAGCCTTAACGCCAATGCTACAACTCGCCATGCCTACAAATATCCCTCTCTTTTTCCAGAGAAGGAATTGATTCGAATTGATTAGTAAGAGTACGGAAAGAACCAAGCTCTCTTTCTGGAAACAACTCTCTCCCTCCTTTATACTCAAAAAGCCACTCCCGAAGTATAGTATGCCAAAGCCTTGCACCCCGATTTTCTCGAAGTCGCTCTCCATCGAGCGCATTATAGGAGCCCAATTCTCCTCTTACATCCCCCATATTCTCTAACATCATCATATCTTTCTATTTCCTAAAAAAAAAATCAGATTTAAATGTCAAAAGATAAACCAATGAATAAGTCCCACCAATTATCCGACCTCTTATTCATTATTTGTGGTACGTATTACCCAAATTAGCAAAAATAAAAATCGAATCTCCTCTAATTTGACCCGCAATGAAAGATCGAATGGCTCCCTAATCCGTACAATATAAATCCAGAGACGCATCAGTATTGAATAGGATCGTACAAAGAGATCCCTAGACACTACAACCTTTTATTTGTATTTATAGCATGCAGAATTCGTAAATTATTGATCCAAAATTACTTTCAGATAAAACAGCTTCTCGGGTTGATTTCTATATATTCCTCATGGATAGAAAAAAAAAAGATCTCATAATCTCCATATATTGGAAAGTATTTTAACTTTACAAAAATTATACAATATAACACTCAATCGTGTCACC